>CAOKZL010001743.1:0-291957 GCA_948472985.1 Iguana delicatissima | reverse complement strand
GAAGCCATTGCTCTGTGTCCTAGTCTCCGGAGCAGCAGAAAACAGGCTTGCTCCATCCTCCATATGACATCCCTCCAAATATTTCAGCATAGCTATCATGTCATCTCTTAACTTGCTCTTCTCTCGGCTAAACATACCCAGTTCCCTAAGCCTCACCTCATAAGGCATGGTTTCCAGAGATGTTCATGATATCTCTGTACATTTCTTTGAGCAAAAAGACATAGCCCTAGCTGATTTACATTAGCTTAGTTGCTAGACAAGATCTGAATTCCCGGAACAAAACAAAATTCCTGGAACAAAACTGCTCACATAGCCAGGGCTAGGTGTCTTGTTATCCTCCCAATGTTTTGGACTACAGTTCCCACCAGCCCCAACCAACATAGTCAGTGATGAGGGATTATGAGTCCAAAAATCGGGAGGGTGTTGAGTTGCTTACACTAAGAGTAAGTATTCCATACAGATTACAGCTTCCGTTCCAATGTCCCTTACCATCTGTTTGCTCTATGTGCTTGTAGGAGGTGCATACGGATTTTTTAAGGAGCAAAAAGAACATGATTCTTCTAACCCCTCCTTGTAAAAAATGAAAGAAGCCACAGGATGAGTGGGTGGCATCCCTAAGAGGTAGAATGGCTCTGCATGAAAGGTGAATGGATTTCTAAATTTCTCCAATCAATCTTCAGTTGCAGAGTGGTTTTCTTTCAGGAATGATGCCTCAGGCAAGGTCTGCAGAGTTCAGAGTGTCTGGAAGGAAAAAAAAAAAGATTAACAACCTCTGTCATTTTGGATAGCAGCATCAATTCAGATCTCACACTTGAGGGCCTGTGGAAGTTGACTGTGTGTTTGTGCCCCTCTGTTGCCCCCCACCCCCGGCCTCAGGTCTCTCCTTGTGGAGAGATCGGTTCTCAGAAAGTTATTTTTCAAAATGAACAAGTTATCTTTCCCAAAGCCCCAAATTAGTTGTATTTTTAAATAAGAAGGCTGGGATCCTGCATTGAGAACTGTACATGTATCATGTAACTATATCTTCATAGTTATGTGTCCCAAAGCTAACCCCACTAAATCCACCTTGTAAGCAAAGCACCCCCCAAACATGGCTATATGTTTCTTTTTGGAGAATAAGGGAGGCATCCAGCCATCTTCCTGTCACTGGACATGCTAAAACTGGCATTCACAGTGACCTTGGAGTGTCTTCGCAAGGTCACTGCAGATGATTCCTTTGTAGCTCATTCTTCCAGAAAATAGATGCTTACATCCAGGCTGATCCCCCAGCTCTCTGATAACATGGAACTTGCTGTGTTGGTGGGCTGTTCTATGCTTGCAAGGAGGGTTTTGGGGGAGAGGGATTTTGGTGCATGGTAGGAACAGAATTTTGACCTCTGCAACAATGAACAATGTGAGTTATAAAGATATGGGTTTTACCATCATAAGTGCTGGCTTCCAATTTTGTGGGGCAGTGAATCCAGCCCAAGTTTTAGTCCAGACTTCATATGAGCTATCCAAAATGCTGAGTGTTATCTTGGGACTAGAGTTCAACACTTCAGACAGTTCCCTTAAAGTGTTGACAGATAGATGGAGTGGATTCACTGTTCCACTGACATGGATGCCACAAGCCACTGTGGATTCTGCCTATAAGACAGGAAATTATGGCTGACCTCTGAAGAAGATATCAAAAGTACTGAACTTAGTTTGGGACAATTGTTCAGCACCCTGGATAGCTTCTTTATAGACTAAAACCTGGAGAGGATTCACAGCCCCACTAACATAGAAGTCATCAATTATCATTCTAAACTATTATAAATGGAAACTGTAACAATAGGCAGGTCTAAGACATGAGGCACAAAAACAAAAGACAGTCCTGATTAATCCTGTGTTGTTCCACTTTTTCAGTTGCTTCTAAAATGTTCCAGTTTTCCCTTCTCCTCTGGTTTTCTTCCTTTGTCCTCAGCTTACTTCATTTGTTGCAAAATTAGTCCAAAGCCCCAGACTGGTTTGCACTCTATTAACTCAGCGGGCAAGAGTGGCTGAGCCCAGTAGGCTCAGGCAAAAGCAAACTGCTGCAGCTTTACCTAGCTTGTACATTCTTCTTCCTTAATAACTTATGCCATCCTGACTACAGTATGATATTGCTTGGCATTTTCGTCTGTGAAAGGTTGGAGGGCATAGAATGAACTAACTAAGGCCATTTCTGCACTGCACTACACTGGTATAGTGCTATTATTCTACTTTCAATATCCTGTGGAATCCTGGGGTTTGCAGTTTAAGGAGGGGTATTTAGAAGCCGGAGAAATCTTTGGCCTCAGTAAACTACCAATCCCAGAATTCCACAGAATGTTGAAAGTGGAGTAATAACACTATACCAGTGCAATGCAGAAATTGCCCCAGAACTAGCCATTATTTAATGTCACCCAGTTCTACCACCTAATATATCAGGTGAATCTGTCAGGCTCAGTTCTTTTGGTCTCTCCTACTGGGGAAAACATGTGACCAGAAGTTCTCTGTCTCTGCTACTCATTCTCCTCTCCATGTGCTCAGTATCAATGGACAATTCCAAGGACCCTATTCAATCTTCCTAGGGGCTAAAACGCAACTTGGATGGAAGGAAGAGGAATTGCATGGCCTTCTAATGTAGTTGAGCTGCAGCTCCCAGCAGCTGTAGCTGGCACGGTCAATGGTGAGGAATGCGCTGCCCACCAACATTTCTCAGATGTAGATTAGGACATATGTGGCCAAGCAACATCAGAGTGTGGTTAAGATGGCAAATGTTATCCATGAGGATTAATGCACTAACAAAGACAGCAATTTGTTTTTGACTGAGCCTGCTGGGAAGGGCAAGGTTCCTCCTCTTTTTCTTTTCCCACCTGCTGAGTTGAGTGAAAACCACTTTTGCACTTTGAACTCAGTTTTGCAGCAATTGAAGAAAGCTGAAGGCAAGGTGGGAAAGTGGAAGGAGGAGAGAGAAGCTGGGACATTTTTAAAGGAGACGGAGATGTGGGATTTCAGAGGATTAGTCAGGTCTGTACCTGCCAAACAGGGACAGAGAGTACAAAATGCTGGGACTTCCACATCTACAACATCTGGAGGGCCTAGCATTCTCACTCCTGAAGCAGAGAATGTCTTCCTATGGAGGACACCCTACCTTGCAAGGACACCTTGCCTCCAAAGGAAAAGAAAACAGCATGGAGGATGATTAAACAGCTCAAGGTATTGTCTGTCCCTTCCAGACACAACATACCGTCTCATCTGTGGCTCCAGAGACAACAGAGAGAGCTGTCTTTACTCTCCGATGGCCACTGTTTACTTTCCCTGATGCTACCGGAAGGTTGGCTGAAGGCCTAGGCATAGCAAACCATGCTGAGGCCATTGAGAAAGAGCCCAGTCTGGTGCTGACTAGTGTCTTTTGTTACTAATCCTTTCCCCGCACCCTGCATTTATATGGAGAATGGTGTGTTGGCAGGCTGGGAAGGTGATGAGCAAACACACAAGCCCGGCTTTTACCTTGCACAATCCCTGGCTGTCAACCTCTTTCAGGACAGCAGGAAACGGCAGGGGATGGATGTCTGTGGCAATGGACGTGGTTTGCTGGTTAAATAAAATAAGGAAACACAAAATGGAAACCCTGGTGCCAACTGGCGGGAGATGGTAGCCATGTCTGCCGATCCAGACACTCGTCCCATTGAAGCCGGTGGGGGCCTTTGGCTGAGACGTGAGTAGGGGACCGGGAATGAGCTGGACAGCTTCTGCCTTGCCAAGCTGGCAAAGTAAGGAGGCTAAGTGAAGAACAAAAGAGCTGCCTGATTAGGTTAAACAGGTCCGCCTAGTGTCGCATTCTTTTTGTAACTCTGGCCAGCCTTCTTTCTCTGATCAGTCCTCTATTTTGTGTTCTGTAATTCCCTGGAGGTTGAAGGGGTCTCCTCAGCAACATGAACTCTCATGTTCCTCCTATGTGTGTGAAGCCTTCCGGTTGTCTTGGGGCCTATTAGATTTCACAGTGCTGGAAGGTGTCCAGAGGAGGCCAACCAAAATGGTGAAGAGTCTAAAAGCCACGTCCTTTGAGGAGCAGCTTAGGGAGCTGGGTATGTTTAGTCTGCAGAAGAGAAGGTTAAGAGGGGACATGATAGCCATGTTTAAATATTTGAAGGGATGTCATGTCGAAGAGGGAGTGGGCTTGTTTGCCACTGCTCCAGGGACTAGGACAAAGAGCAATGGATTCAAACGAAAGGAAAAGAGATTCCACTTGAACCTCAGGAAGAACTTCCTGATGATCAGAGCTGTCCAGTAGTGGAATATGCTGCCTCGGAGTGTGGTCGAGTTTCCTTTTTTGGAAGTATTTAAACAGAGGCTGGATGGCTATCTGCTGGGAGTGCTTTGGTACATGTTCTTGCATGGCAGGGAGTTGGACTGGATGGCCCCTGGGGTCTCTTCCAACTCTATGATTCTATGATCTTGGAAGCTAAGCCAGGTCAGATCTGGTTAGCATTGGATAGGAAATTAGCTCTACAAAAGTAATTAGTTACAGTTATCATTACAAGCCCCAAAGTATTTCATCGCTGTCATAGTTGCAATAAAAAACCCCAACTATTTACCTAGCAATTTCATGGAACTAGCAAAGACAGTTACTTTTACTTTTTTAAAAAAACTGAATACTACAAGCAGCTGGCCGGTGTGTCACAAAGCATAGACTTTGCTCATCCTTCTTGTCATCAGCTCAGCTTTTACAACAGCGCACAAGGTATTTGCACAAGTGAACCCTCAAACCATGTGAGATTCTTCCTCCACCAGTTAATGAGACCACATGCCTGCAATTAGGAAAGCAACTAAAAATTTAAAATTGCGCCACCAAAGGACTGAAGTTATCCCTCATTAAGTTGCTGCCATAATGTGTTGCAACTATGTATTTAGATAAAGCAATTGATTACACACAAATAATTATTTATTACACTTGATTTCCAGGCTCTGGTTGATCCTTATCTTCTTTTCTTTAAAACAATGGGAGTGTATATCTGTCTTATAGTGACACCACAAAAGAAGTTAAATTGTTTCTTGTGGAGTTGCCACCATAGCAAACAGTACCATTGATGTTGGACAATATGCTATACCACTGACACTGGATAAAGGAATTAATTAAACATAGGTCATTTCCGCACTACACTGTTTTAATGCTATTATTCCACTTTCAGCATCCTGTGGAATTCTGCGGTTTGCAGTTTACTGAGGCCAAAGATGCCCCTCCCTAAACTGCAAACCCCAGAATTCCACAGGATATTGAAAGTGGAATAATAGCTCTATAACAGTGTAGTGCGGAAATGGCCATAGCTAATTCTTTGTAATGCATCATTTCCAAGCTCACGTTGGTCCTTGTCTCTCCCCTTTTTTAAAAAAGGAAGTGTATAGTTGTGTTGCAGTTACACAACAAAAGGAGTACATTGGCTCCTGGTTAAATTGCCAGAATGATGTTCTGTACCATTGATATTGGATAAAGAAATTAGTTGCACATAGCTAATTATTGGTAATGCACTGTGTCCAAGCTCTGGCTGAGCCCTGTCTTCCCCCTTTAATAAAGAGGAGTGTGTATTTTTCTCTGTCCATGTGCGTGCGCACTGTGGTGGAGTAGACCCTTAACTCAGGCTTGGCACCATTCGTTAAGGTAGCGCATGGATGCAACCCTGCCAAAGGCATGCACACACACACAAAAAAAGAACCCTGAACCATGAGGTCATAGCATTATCGCATTTCTCTCCCAGCCCGTTTTCCTACTGCTTACAATTATCACTCCTTTTATTCTTGTACATGGCTTGGGAGGACTTTGATCTAGCCTTTTTCGCTTTGGATCCTTTGATCCACTTTGGCTTACTTTGTCTGTAACCTGACCCGCGTGCCTCGCTTTCTAATCCCCCCTCCCCATCCAACCTCTTCTATCCCCCCTCCCATTTCTTTCAAGCTGTATCAACCACTCTGTCTCCTTCCTTTCATCTTTCTTTTGTACAAGTATATACAAGGGCTGAAACAAAGAGACTACAGTGTTGAAACAACAGCTCCGAGAAACATAGAAGTCCCCCTGTTCAAATGCAGGGGGTTTAGAGGAATTCCTTCATCCACTGCTTTAAAATTCTGCAGTTGTAATAAAGCCAAAGGAATGTGCAGATATTAAAAAAAATAAAATAAAAAAACCTCCAACCGTGGCTGCCCCAGATATTTAGGAATAGGAGCATTAATGGTAATGAAAGATTTCCAGCTCCGACGCCTAATTTGGCAGCTTCTATGGACTACGTATTCGAAGGACAAGTCTTTTCTCCAAGGCATGGGATGTATTTACGTAGTTTGGCAATAGTTTTATGGAATTAGTTGTGCAGTTGCTGGACAGCAGGTACGATGTAGTGCAATGGCTGGACTTAGGCCATTTCCGCACTACATTGTTGTAGTGCTATTTTTCCACTCTCAACTTCCTGTGGAACCCTGGGTTTGTAGTTTAAGGAGGGGCCATTAGAATTCTCAACTGGAGAACTCTTTGGCCTCAGTAAACTACAAACCCCAGATTCCACAGGAGGTTGAAAGTGGAACGATAGCACTATAATAGGATGGTAATGGCCTAAGAATCTGGGAGATGAGGGGTCACATATCAGCTCAGCCATGAAAACCCATTGGGTGACCTTGGAGAAAATATTATTGTTGTTTTGTGCATTCAAGTTGTTTCCCACTTATGGTGACCGCAAGGTGACCCTATCATGAAGTTTTTTGGGGGTTGAGAGCATGTGATGAATCCAAGAACACCCAGCAGGTTTCCATGGCTGAACAGGGAATTGAATCCCAGTCTCCAGGATTGTAATCCGGCACTCAAACCACGACATCATGCTGGCTTATTGTTGTTGTCGTGTGCCTTCGAGTCATTTCTGCCTTATAGCAACCCTAAGGCAACCCTATCCTTGGATTTTCTGGGGCTGAGAGTGTGCGATGCATCCAAAGTCATCCAGCGCATTTCCAGGGTTATAAAGACATTGCTCAAACTGCTATACCACCCTGGCTGTCTGGACAAGTCCTGTTCATTCAGTAGTAGGTGAAGGCAATGGCAAATCTCCTTAAAATAAAACTTAGGGCAAAGGACATGACTTGCATTTTTCTGGATCTTATTACATTCTATCCCACTCCTATGACTGTATAAATATGCTTTATAACCTGAGGCTTTAATATCACTCACTACTGCAGCTGAAGAAGTGGGTTTATATCTATGAAAGCTCATGCTAAAATTAAAAAAAAAGTCTCAATGGTGCTGTCACATTCTTTTATCCTCCTCCTCCTCCTCACTTCCTCTTCCTCTAAATAAATGCTGTATGTACAACAAGGACCCTGGAGAGCAGGGTTTGAACCTCTGCTTAACCACAGAAGTCCACCGGGTGACCTTGGGCAAGTCACACTCTCTCAGCTAAAGAAAGATCGCGCTCTGATTTCTCAGCACCACAAACCCTCTCCTGATGCCCCCCTCATACAAGGAAGGAGATGGTTGAGAGACAGGAAATATAGTGCCACCATTCCAACCCCCCCCTTTACCTCTCCTTTCCCTGATCTGGTTTAGACCCTGGGTGCCCGTTTCCCCACTATGGTCATTTCCGCACTAGCCTGTTATAGCGCTATGATTCCACTTTCAACATCTCCTGAAACTGCAAACCCCAGGATTCCATAGGATGTTGAAAGTGGAATCATAGCGCGGAAATGGCTTATGCCCTGGCCCTCTTCCCACAGACATACGCATGACTTTGATATTTTGTATTTTCCATTTTTGTGAAGATTCTGCACCCCTAACCCTAGTGAATGTGGAGGGCCGACTGTCTAACGATAGCTAGTTAGTTGGGGAAACTGGAACCACAATGGTAACTGTTTTTATTTTTTTTAAGTACGGTAACTACAATCCTATTTAATTCACAGATAGATAAGAGTGGATCCACCCATTCGAAGTTGAAACGCCCGGGAAGCAGGCTGGATATAACTGATGTTGCAGTTTTGTGCCGTGTTTTTTTCCCCCAGTTCATGTCCTTTTGCACAGCTGGCAAAGAAAATCGCCTCCTCTGAACCAATAGATGCCCTTTCTCCTCCAGCTGGAAAAATAGGTCACTTGAACATGTTTATCATGACTCTATGTACCAGCATGGATGGACGCACCCAAAGAAAACAATGCAGCAGCTGTTCAGATAGCTGAAGAGAGAAAGGTCGGGTACCTTCAGACCCACCTATACTTCTTGGTGCAGAACCTGCCACGCTGTTGCAGTGGATATAGATTCCTGGCATGGGTACCATGTTCCATCCAGAAATTAGAGGGCTGGAAAACAATATTTTGCTACCTGGGAGAAAAGGGGACTTGATGTTCCCTCTTGCAGCATAGACAAAAAACACCTGGACTGCTAACTGGAAGAAGTTTCAGATGAGAAAATTCAATATGTCTGCTGTCCCGGTGTTCATTATGGATAGGTAACTTCAAGGCCCTTATGTCCCTACTTCTTTTACTGGATCTGATATTTATTTGTATGCTGCTTTTCCATGGTAAAACCATGCTGAAAGTGACTTGCACAGCAGCATCAGAAAAGATGAAAAACCAAAAGCAAGATTTCCCAGTTAGTGAACATTAATCTGGACTGGGCCTAGATTGGACAGCATTTTGAACTAAAGATGTCTTTAAACACAGAACTATCCCGTCAGAGCTCAGAAAAATTACCTTTGAGGATGGCATCTCCTAGAGCCCCCCAAGCCAGAAAGGCCAGTAGCCATTGTGTCAAGTAGAGAGAACTATCTGAAGCTTCTACAAACTCTATGTTCTTTGCAAAGTTCTGTTGCAAACTATTGCTGTAGGTCCTACAAAAGTACTATTATGAAGTATTTCCATAAGTAGTAATGCAAAGATCATACGCTCACAGTGCTTTTGGGATCCTGGATACTTTTTTGGCAGGGGGACTGAGCCCAAGTTCTGCTTTTAGCTGGACCTGAAAAAATACAAAAACCACCCTAGGTAAAATTTAGCCCCAAAAGCCTGCAATTTGAGCCAAGTCATCGCTGATGTTTTTATTTAGGCGATTTGTGTTTATCTTAGTGAAAGGTGGTGCTATTTATAACTTTAAAATAATACTACTATTAATACAGCAGTGATGTGCAAACTAGTTGTGGTCTTTCCATGGACTGCCCTTCCTTTAATGTGGTGCCATGGGTGAGACAACTTTGGCCCAAGTGCTTACAATTAAAGGAGGCAGGGCAGATAGAAAGGCCCCATTGGAGGGCTCTCCTAATTTGTTATATTTCTAATAATTAAATATTGAATGACAGACTATTCTGTGTGTGTGTGTGTGTGATCATCTTCATCTTTTTTTATATGGCACCATCACGGTACATGGTGCTTTACAAGTGCAATTCCTCCTCCACATTCAAGGATTTGACCTTTGTGAATTTGATTATTTGCGAGTTGCCCACCTGCCTTCTCCCCCTCCCATTCTTTTGCCTTTTGCCCAGGCACGGACAAGGAAGGCAGCAGGCCCAGGCAAAAGGCAAGGGAATAGGGAGAAGGCACACGTGCCCATGCAAAAAGGCAAGGGAAAGGGACAGCAGCACTCACTCGGGTGGGTGGAGTTATTTGTGTTTTTCTTTTTACTTTTGTGAGGCTTCCGTGCCCTGAGTAATAAATAATTTATATTTAAATATTTAATCGTTTTTATCTATTTATTTAACTATTTCTATTTATTTATTTAGCTATTTATCACAAAGATCTCAGGGCAGCTTACCAGAAAAAGCATTAAAACAAGTTAATCAGTTTAAAACCATTGCAAAAATTAAGCTAGCTAAAAACATGTTAAATGGCGATAACAAACTAAAAACAGATGGAAAAGTTTTAAAATCTATGTACCTCTGTAGTAGGGAGGAAGGAACGAGGAGGCCCAAAGGCTTTGATGAATGGCTACGTTTTCACCTGGTGCCTAAATGGCACAAGCGTTGTTGCCAGTCAGGCCTCCAGTAGGAGGGCATGTCACATTTGGGGTGCCACAGCCGAGAAGGCCCTCTCTTATGTCCCATTGCAGTGTGTTGACCTCAGTGGTGGGACATGGAGGGGGTCCCCTCTCCTAAGTAGACCTTAACTCTTGGGTAGGCACCTATGGGGAGAGGCATTCCCTCAAGTATCTCTCAAGGCATTCTCCCAAGCCAACTAGGGCTTTAAATGCCATCACAAGCACCTTGAATTGAACATATTAGCAACCACCCAAGATGCCACCCAAGACTATGACCATTTCCGCACTACACTGTTGTAGCGCTATTATTCCACTTTGAACCTCCTGTGGAATTCTGGGGTTTGTAGTTCACGGAGACCAAAGAGCTCTCTGGCTGAGAATTCAAAATGCCCTTCACTAAACTGCAAACTCCAGGATTCTGTTAGATGTTCAAAGTGGAATAATAGCACTATAGCAGTGTAGTGTGGAAAGACCCTGTGTTACCTGTTGATGTAGAAGAGGGACAACATTCAATATATCTGACTTCAAGAACAGGGAAGAGGCTGACACCCCTATATCGCTGCATCTTCTACTTCAAGCTGGATCTATCTTTTTTCTTTCTTTGCCTGAAAACTTTATGTTTCCTACCTTCTTTCTCCCTTCCTCCTCCTGTTTATTTTCAAGGTGCTGTCAACCGGTATTTGGTGACAGGGTGGTCTAGCCTCTTGATTTATGAGAATGATTCATAGGTCCCACAACCAAGGAGTGCAAGACAAGAAGGCTTTGAATTTTCTCCATATCTGAGAGTCTAACATTAACACGACCTTTAAAAGAAAAATTCTCATTATCACATTTCCTTTTCTTTTAACAACTGTCAAGCTATGGGATTGACGAAGTACAATTTTTTCTTTTTCTTTTCATATTGCTTCTATTCACCGTGTAAAAGGCAGACACATAATGTCTTACTTCGGCTATTTCTGCACCAGACTGTTATAGTGATAATATTCCACTTTCAACATCCTATAGAACCCTGGGGTTTGCCGTTTAGGGACGGGCCTTCGAGGTGTGGAAGTGGCCTTAGCCATTTTTTTCCCAGTCTTTCCTATTCATGTTTTTAAAAAGCCAGTTGTAATGTAAAAACAAACACCATGTAAAGGTGTGCCGAACTCCAGTCCCTGTGCTGCCAGAGGGAGTAAGATGGACTAAAGGGTTCAGTTACATGGATTGCAGGCCTGTTGATGTAGGGATGTAATTCTTCACCAAGTTTCTTCTTGAAGGAAATAATTCCGCACTACACTGTTATAGTGCTATTATTCTACTTTCAACATCCTATGGAATTCTGGGGATTGTAGTTTACCGAGGACAAAAGAATTCTCTGGCTGAGAGTTCTAAATCTCCCTCCCTAAACTGAAAACCCCAGGATTCCATAGGAGGTTGAAAGTGGAATAATAGCACTACAACAATGTAGTGTGGAAAAGGTCTTTGAAAGAGCTATCAAAAGCAGTGAATGTATTTTGGAGAAATGCTTAAAGTTAGGGGGAAAAAAATCTACAAAAGACACCCTTTCTCATTAAGATAGAAGCAGCAAGCTGCTACTGCAAACAAGCCAGGCTAGTAATACCTTAATTCTTGCACCAGGGTTTGTTCCTTCCTTCTGGATTACAAATGGCTGGAGTTTTCCGCAGTCATCTCCCATCTCGGTTTACTCTGCAGCAATTTCTCCTCCATTGATTTAAATGTCAAGAGGGTGTTTGCTCTGTGGGTGAAAGATATCTTAGAAAAACATCACAAGCCCACACTCTTATCAAGAGTACCAAAAGAAAAGAAAAGAAAACAAAATAAAAGAAGAAAGAAAGAAAGAAAGAAAGAAAGAAGGAAAGAAAGAAAGAAAGAAAGAAAAGTGCTTGGCTGATGCGTTCTATAACATGGGAAACTGCACACTGTGTGCGGCCTTTATGCTTGCATGTATGCATTTACAGTTATAAGAGGAACGGTGGACAACTGTTTTTAACCCTTTCCCCTGGAAACTTATTGAGATCCTCATATAGATCCACATATTTAGATCCACATATAGCGTATAGGTGCAAATTTAGAATTACTATAATTTTAATACAGCAGCAACAAGTCTAGCACTATCTTAAAGGATAACCGGTTTTAAATCCTCTATCATCCCGCTTTTTCAGCTGCTTTTAGAATGTCCCTGTCTCTCTTGGCTTCTCCTACTTCCCCACTAAGATCAAATTGCTTCTGTATAGTTCCTCATTAATATCTTTTGCCATTTTTTAAAACTTTTTGCCACCTTGACCACAATTTGGTGCCCATGGTTTCATCTATGAAATGTTGGAGAATCTGGCTTCATCATCCCTGGGATAGAAGGCTCGTTTGTTTTGTTCAGTGGTGTTTCGTGACACTTCAGAATCTTGTCTAGTTCCTTCAGCTCTGCCCTTCCAAGTCCCAGACTTCTGCTGATTTCCTGACTGCAGCTTCCATTTTGATTAATGACTGAGTCAAAGTATGGAATATGTTTCGCTGTTTCAATATCTTCATCGTCTCCTTTAAAATTATGTATATCATCTCTGGGCATGATTTTTGTTTTTAAGAAAACAAATGCCTGTCTTTCCACTTTCTTCCTTGACTTTCCACAGTAATTGTTCCAAGTCTTTGCTATTTTCTTGGTGTCATCTGCATGTCTTAAACTGTTGATGTTCCTTCCTCCAGTTTTAACACCTCTTTCCCCTGAATCCTCCTCTATGTATGAGAAGTTCAGCATATGAGTTGAACAGATAGAATGATAAAGTGCAGCTTTGCCTGATCTCCTTGCAAATTGGAAGCCATGCTCTTTCTCCATATTCAGTCTTGATGGTAGCCTCTTGTCCTGAATACAGGTTATGGATCAGAACCATTAAACCTTGTAGCTCACACCCTTCTTTAAGAGCACAGATAACTTGCACTTGAGCCATATAGGGCTTTAAAGGTGACAGCTAGAACTTTGACTTCTGTCCAGAAACAGATGAGTAGAGCAGTGAGCAGAGTTGTTTCAACAAGGGAATTGTGTGCTTCTTCTAAGCCATTTCTGCACTGGATTGTTATAGCACTATGATTCCACTTTCAACATCCTATGGAATCCTGGGGTTTGTAGTTTAGAGAGAGGCCTTTAGAATTCTCAGCCAAAGAGCTCTTGGGCCTCAGTGAACTACAAACCCCAGAATTCCACAGGAGGTTGAAAGTGGAATAATAGCACTATAATGATGTAGTACAGAAACGGCCTAAGTTTTGGGTCACTGTGGCCAGATCTCAGATGGACACAAGCTTTAACTATGCAAACGCCCTCTTGGCCACTGCTGAAATGAGGCTCAGGGTTGAATCTAGGAGAACACCCAAGCTATGGACTTGCTTCTTCAGGGGGAGATTAACCTCATCCAATACAGAGGTAATCCTTGTTCCCTGATCTGCCTTTCAACTCACCAGGAACACATCTGTCTGGGAGCTGGAGTCCAAAAATAGGATTATCAAGCTCCGCTCCACTCCCCTTCTGTGAAAAATGGGAGCACGTGAAGTAGGGATTCCCAATATGTTTTGTGATATTTTTCTTTATTCTCTTTCTGGTCTTCCCTTGGCAATGGAGTCTCCACTCCCAAATCTGCATCTTTAATAAAACTCAAATCAGATGATCATGGACTGGACCCCTTGAATATTCTTTATGAATTGCCCCCTCAGTTCTGCATCTCTGGATGTATTTTGGCACATATGCTTTTCCTTGAGAGTGTTTGACTGCCACATGGTTGCTAGTATGTTTCCTGCTAACGTGCATTTCACTCGATGTTGTATTGCACCAATGGCAATACAGTAATAAAACTATAGTGGCCCCTCCACTTTTGTCAGGGTTCGGGGTGTAGAACCCTCACAAAAGTGGAAAAACACAAATAAGTCCACTCTGTTGCAGGACTCTCCAAACCCTGATTCTCTTGTGTTTTGCTTCAGCATGCATTCTCTGCACCAGGGCAAAATGCGTGGGAATGGGAGCAGAGAGCTCTGGAGGGGAAAAGGAAGGACTGCACAAGCCTTCCCCTCTGCATTCCTTTGCAATTTACCTTGACACGAGTTCTCCCACTGGGGCCAAATGCATGGGAATAGGAGGGCAGAGCTCCAGAGGGGAGAACATGCATGCATGCCTTCCTAATTCCCTCGCTTTTCCCCCGGCTCTCTTGCCTCCTTTGTCCATGCCTGGCAAAATGCAAGGGAATGAAAGGAAGAGAACAAAGAGAAAAGGTATATGCAATCATGAAGAATCAAATTCGTAAAGGTCAAACTCATGAATGTGGAGGAAGGACTTAGATCAATACTTAGCCATGTTTTTTTTAGCTGGCAATATGGGACTTGACATCTGCTGTAGAAGATCTTTGAAAAATTGGTTTGATCATGGAGTACAAAATACTCAAAACAAAATTCGTCAGTCTGCAGGTTGAACATAAGTGTTCGGTTCTATGAATATCAACACCCAAGAAGATGCCAGAACATCCTCAGTAGTACAGGTCTTCTTCTAGTATCTCCTTCTTTCTACATCTTCCAGGTCTGAATTGTCCTTAGCTCTTGCTCAGATGAATCCTGTATTACTGTTTTTGTTTTGCATTATTGCTTGGGACCAACAATCCGGTTTGTCTGATGTCCTAGTAGAAACCTCACATCCAGAGGTCGTAAACAAGATGTCTGGCTTGAGAAATTAACATAGCAAAGCAAACATCTGCTCTGGTATACTCCCAGAGCTTCAGGATTCTGCAACATGAAAGCAGCTATCTGACAACACTTAGAAAAGAGATGCTTTTCATAAGTCTCGAGCTAAATGTAGGTGTTGATTCCGGCATTTACTCCAAAGGCAGCAGCATAGTAACTCCTACTACTTGGCTGTTCCTGCTGGAGAGTATCTTCTGCATATCGTATGCTCAGCAGAGCTAAATCATGCCATTATTGCATGAGACATGAGATCATGCCTTAAAATATAAGCGCTGCTCATTTGGATGATGTAGGCCATTCTGTAATGTAGTGATAGCTCCGCAGAGAACAATGATAGGCAACAATTCAGTCGCTGGAGATGAAGCTGCGTGCGGAAGGAAAGCATTAAGAGTCAAGAAAAAAAAATTAACTGGGCAAAACTCTCACCCATTCTTACTCCTAAGTAGGTATATAAGAGTAGAGATGGGTAAGAATTTGGGACAGTTAATTTTTGCATAGCACCTGGCAAAATTTGCCAGTTTCTTCATAAGCAAGATGGGGGGGGGGGAATCATGATTTTTTGTTAAATAAAAGTATTTGGTGTGGAAGGAAGTGGACTCCCAGAATTGTATTTCCTGTAATAAAAGTTTAAGTCTGAATCTTGTGAAATCAGCCATGTTTGTGGTGCTTTTGACACCTCTGTTTTCCTGAGAGGCTCTTTAAACAGCTATGTGGGAGGTAGGCAGAACAGGAAGTTGGAATTAATTTGTTAAAAAAATCATTGGTTACCTGTTACACCTGCTACAATTTTGTACAAATATTTTTAAAAGTTATTTTAATCATTGTGAACAACCTGAGTGATAAGTAACACGCTACATCCCTGAAGTCATTATTTTTCTGGTATGGTTTGATTGGAATTAATCTTTGAATTAATGTCAGCGGTAATGTGTTAGCTTTAACGCTAACATTTCCAAGGCCTGGGCGAAACATGGTAATTGTCCTTATTGAAGTTGGCCAGGGTGGATTGGTCAGAATTTTATTAAGTTACTCTTTCTTCACAAATTTCTTCATAGATGGAAGACAGGGAACTTGAGATCTCGAAAGAAATCAAAGGTAAAAGAAATAGAGATAAAAGAAGATTCATTGAGATGCAGACCCAGGTAGTTCAACAGTGTGCTGGAGCACAGACATATGATTAGAATTATAGAATCATAGAATCATAGAAGAGTTGGAAGAGATCACAAGAGCAATCCAGTCCAACCCCTTTCTGCCATGCAGGAACACACATCAAAGCACTCCCAATAGATGGCCATCTAGCCTCTTTTAAAAGCCTCCAAAGATGGAGACTCCACTGCACTCTGAGGCAACATAGTCCACTACTGAACAGCTCTAACCATCATGATGTTCTTCCTGATGTTTGAGTGAACTCTCTTTTCCTGTGTTTGAATCCATTGCTCCATACCCTAGTCTCTGGAGCAGCAGAAAACAAGCTTGCTCCATCTTCTACATGACTAGAATGACCACACCAAAAAGATAGACAAGACAGGTTGGTCAGCTCAGAGACTGACATAAAACTGCTTTAAGTGTAAGGTCAAGCACCTTTGGGGATGAACTTTTGACTACTCCGCCAGTTGTCTTTTCCTTTCCCCTTTTACAGGGGCTGCTGGGAGTCCAGGACTTGTGAGGTCAAGACAACCCAAACCATCCCGGCCATACCACATTGCGTGTCAGGAGGACGAAGCTTCGAAACGAACTCTTAAGATTACCCATAGTACATTATTCATCTTCCCTGTTAGCTCTGGAAAGTTGAAATGGCTTTCCATTTACAGCTCTGCATAGCAGTTTCAGATACTTAGACTTTGCGTCTTAATGGACTCCTTTCTCTTCTGTCTGGCTTGGTAGGAGGTTACATTAATATTAATCCCTCTGTCAAATAATGGAAAGTGCATAAGCAGAAAGCAAACCTCCAGGTATTCTGAGCATGAATTTGCCCAATACCTCAGAGACCGTGTAGTCATTTTTGCCTCCTTTTTACTGACTGTGCCACAGGTACGGTTACTCTGTTTTTAAATCCATCAGCTCAAACAACTAACCCCATTTCAACAAACCGTTAACAAACCTGGTCCTGCTGTTTTTACAGATGTTAAAGAAAAAAAAAAGGGGAAAAAAAAAGAGACACTTAGCCAAGTGTTCATTATTGCCAAGTGTTCAATATGGGTAATTAATATTAATTGCATTATTATTAGCTGCTGTCGCTATTATCCTTCCCTCCTTTATTTATTTACCAGCATATTTACCCGGCGTTGCCAGGGATTTTATTTTCTCATAGGTAATACTTGTTAAAAATACCATAGAAATTACCTTACTTTACCTTAGGAATTACATGCAGTTGAAATATACAGATTTGAGATCCTATGTCTCTAATTCCCCAAACTGCCTTGTCCAGTACCTGTAACTTTTCCCCATAGCCCCAATCTGTGTTTAGAGTTGTTAACATACAGAGGTTTGGTTTCTGAGGGAATACACTGCCCTCCTTCTTGCTGCTGGGCCTCATCTCCATAGCAACCAGCCAGGCCCAAGAGCTCTCTGGCTGAGAATTCTGAAGGCTCCTTCCTGAACTGGCAACCCCAGAATTCCATAGAATCTTCAAAGGCAGCCAATCATATGAGGTCTTCTCACCTGACACAGCCAATCATAGGAGGTCTTCCCCTGCCTGACACAGACAAACTCATAGACTCACAAACTTTGACTTTTATATATTAGATTAAATTTGTCTCCTGTTTTTGCTTCCAGAGTGGTACTCCTTCCTGTAGAAGGTGGCAAGTGGGGAGCATTCATTGCAATCCACAGAAAAATGTTGGAGAAACATCTCGAGATGCTCATAAGATGGCCGTTCAATGGGGGCGGGGGCGGGAAGCCTGATCTCTCCAGCCCCTGGCTGATCTGAAGGTCTTCTTCATAGGCTATTTAGACTCCAGTTTCAAAAATTCTCTGGACCACAAACTCTCAAACCATTTACTGGACAAATAAAAACTAGGCACTTGGAGGTCATGTGCTAAATCGCCCATGAAAAAGACCTTAACAACACAGACAGGCTGAGATGCATCAGCTTTTCTTTTTAAAGTAGACAACCATCTTTTGAACATCTTGAGATGCGTCTCCATTGCCCCCGCCCCACTGACCCTTTTATGTAGATCATGGGTGGAGAAATTGGGGCCTTGGGGCCATAGATGCCCCAAAGCTGTTTCTGTGACCCTTGATCCTTTCAGGTTTTGTAGGTTGACCTTTTTGTGGCCAAATAAAAGGGTAAATTGTGTTTCCTAGAACTTCTCCCCCTTGGAGAGGCAATTCACTTTTTAAACAAGATTTTAGGCTCAGGCTGACAATGTTTAATTTTTTTAAAAAAATAGATCTGTAGACTTCCATTTTTGTTTTGGCATTTTTATCTATCTACGTGGCCCTTAGAGGGACAGAAGGGGCAGAAAATTGGACCCCTGGGACAGAAAGAGTTGCCTACCCTAGTATAGATAGTTGGAGGATTGTTGTTGTCCTGTGTTGGTTTGTTTTTGATTAATTTCTGATTTATCACTACCTTACAACAATTCCTTCGTGCAGTCTTCTTGGCAAGATTTCTTCAGCAGAGGTTTGCTGTTGCCTTCCTTTGAGGCTGAGAGAGTGTAACTTGCCCAAGGTCACCTAGTGGCCTTCCACAGTTAAGTAGGGATTCAAACCTGGGACTCCTGGGATTCTAGTTCAACACTCAAACTGTTACACCATGATGGATGGATGGATAGATGGACAGATAGATAGACAGACAGATAGATAGAGTCAGCTTTTGACATTTGCTAGGATTAGGGATGCTAGATCCCTGTAAAAGTGGAAAAATCACAAATATCAAAATGTGTTTGTGGGAAGTGGGCAGAGGCATAGTGTGGAAAACAGACACCCAGGGGTCCAAACCAGGTAAAGGAAAGGAGAGGGAAAGGGAGTGAGTTGGCATGGTGGCCCTATACTTCCTCAATCTCACCCTTCTCCTTCCTTGGGTTTATGGGGGGCATTGGGAGAAGGTTTGTGGTGCTGAGAAATTGGGCTGCAATCTGTTCTTAGCTAGACAAGCAGTAGTTGGTGGAGAAGGAGGAGGACCAGAGGCAGGATTTTAAAGGGCTACATGGTCTGATCAAAGCCTCTGACAGGGAAGGTTCCCCCAGAAAAGAAGTGCCTATGGTGGGGCAGCAGGCATTGGAGGAATTTACAGATAATCAAATCTATGATAGTCAAATCCACAAAAGTGGAGATAGATAGATAGATAGATAGATAGACAGATAGATCTGTGAGTTCCTTTCTTTTTGAAGGAAGACAACTCCACAAAGTCTGTGGCCTTCAGAATGGATGGACAATATTTAATTTCCCAGAGGTTAGGAGAGAGATGGCCTGCTTCACTTTCAATGGTTATTCAAGGTGGGACCTATTTAACCCAACTTCCTCAGATGGATTGTTGGCCTTTGTCAGTTGAGCTGATTAGACCATACTCCACCCAGAAGCTCTCAAAGAGACATCCTTCCTGGAAACCAAAGGGGTCACAGAACACACAAGCTTCAAGTCCTGTTCAAGGGTGCAGAGAGCTGATTTTTTTTACTGTGGGTAGAAGAAACAAAAACCGGGGAAGGGGGCGGAGAGGGTTTGGTTGTTGGTCTTTACAAAAGAGGTTTCTGTGCAAAAAAGTTTTCTGAAGTAATGACAAAATGAGAGAACCTTGTAGGCATTGGTGTAACTATACTGGCATAGGTGGTAGTGGTAAGAGAAAAAATACCTAGAGGACATCAAAGTAGGAAAGCACTTGAAAAATAGGCTGCTCAGAGCTAGAAGATGTTCTTTCCCTTCTTGTGACACTGCTGCAGAGTCACTGAAAAGTATAGCCACTAATGTAATGTGCCCATAAGATTTCAACTCCAGTGATTTCAGTTCTTTTTTTTTTTTAATTCATGTGTGAACCATCATGGGCCCCAATATTGGGAGAAATGCAGAATATAAGTTAATTTAATAATACAATCTATGATTGATTTTATGGTTGCTTCTTCTTCTATATCTTCTTGGGTACTTTTGACATTATTCACATCTTTGCCTTTTTTTTTGTCAGCTACTATGGGCATCTTGAGGCCACAAGCCAATGTCATATCTCCTACAGCTTCCACCAGAATCAACCATCCCCCTTTTCTCGTGCACATCCCTACGAACTCTAAAAACATGTCAGGAAGGGTTGGGAAACACCTTGAAGTGGGCCCTTTCACACTATAGAATTACAGTGAAATGATTCCACCTTAATCGCCATGGCAACATCCAACAGGATACTAGGATTTGCAGTTTAGGAAAGGGTGTTTAGAAAACTCAGCCAGTAGTTTGTCTCACCAAATTCCACCAGATTCCATCTTTGGGAATGAGGGCAGTTAAGGTGGAATCATAGCACTATAATGTGTCCTAGGAAAGGATCTCAAGTTTTGCGGGGGCATAGATTTACATTAGGAGGATGAGAAGGAAGAAATGTCCAGTTCTGCTAGTTTTGGATGCTGAAGTGACTAGTAGAACTTGGCCGCTGTTTGGAGAAGACCAAGCTAGGTAAATCATTAGGTAAATGGCCTACTTCTTAACTGTCCGTAAGGTCTGGAGACCTGGGTAACACAGAAAATAAGACTGTCTAGGCAGAAAGGTTTTTCTTTTCATTTGTTATTATGGTTTTGGGTTTTTGTTTTTTTTTTTTGGCTATGGGAGCACAGTTCCAAGTAAAAGTCAAAAAAAAATTGACAGGAAATGAGGCTTTGGCAGGAGTTAATCCAAACTGTACCAAAATTATTATTGTGTAGCTGCTGAGTGAGGGAGGGGACAGGATGTGGTAGGAAAACACTGGCAGGTAATAACCTGAATGATGGATTAACAAAAGCACGGCACTAGGTCGGGCTTGCCTTTTCAGCGGCAACATTTCCAGCAAGTTGTCACTTGCCTAAAACGATAACTTTCCTCTCCGGGTAGCTGGAAAGAGAACAAGAGAAGGAAAAGCAGGATGGGGGAAGGAATAAGTTATTGAGCGTTCATCTCGACCTGTTCTGATCTCCCCTGTCAGAATGGTTTGATGTCAAAGAACTTTAAGGAACCGAACCGAGTGCCCAGCCATATTGCCGGGGTCTTCTCGAAATGCCCCCTGCGGCCATTTTGAGAGAAGAAAGCTGCAGGAAGATGATGGACACAAGCGTAGTGTTGAATCTGGGAGGGCAAAACCTGGAATGCAAGTGGAATTTTCTTTTAAAAAAAATAAAAATAAAAGCAGAACCTAAAGCCAGTAATTTACTGTGTGGGCAGGACCTTCTCTTAAACCTATCCGAGCCCTGACACTAATCAAACAAGGACCATTAAGCTATGAAACAGAGCTGCCTTTTGGGATCTCTGGTTTCTTCTTTGTTTTGTGTTCATGGAAAAGGGAGAAAGACCATGAGGAGAAAAGAGGAGGAGGAAGGGGAGGAAAGCTTCCTCCACTACCATCTCAAATATACCCACCAATTTGCAGGTAGTTTTTTTCTGGTTGCTGAGGGACAGACTAATTCATTCATTTCATTTGAGTAACTTGTCTGTCGTCTGCTTCCTCTCCCCTCCTTTTTTTCGATGGGGTGGTGAAGCAGGAGACAGGGCCCATGGTTTCTTTGTTTCAGTGGTTTATGCTTCAAGCCCAACCCAAGATCCCCCTTCTGCAAGAACGCTTTTCCCACGGTATGATTAAGCTACTCTATATGCTACCAGTCTCGGTCGACCAGTGAACTTTAACTGAACCTTTACCTCTAAACCTCTAGTCATGACACTATCCTTCCCCCATGTTCCTGTTGACCATTCTAAGTGGTTCATTATTAACCACTTAAGCAAAGAGTGGAGGGCCACGGAATGGCAAAAATGGATTTCTAGCCAGTTGGACAAGCTTGACCTTTCTTGGGAAGGTGGTATGGGGAGAAATACCATCTCTGCTTATCAGTACTGGGGCCATGTGAGCTGGACAATTCTTGGATCAGGTCGTATGTCTGCATGGAACTGAACATGGACCTTATGCAATGGAATGGTGACAATATGAGTGATGTCTGGTGTCTAAAAGCACCAGTTCCTAGCTGATCTTGGAAACTAAGCAAGCTTAGGCCTGGTTAGTACTTGGATGGGAGACCACCAATGAATACAAAGTGCTGGAGGCTATATTTCAGAGGAAGGAACTGGCCAAACCACCTCTGAGTTCTCCTTGTCTAAGAAAACTCTACTAAATTCATGGGGCCACCAAAAGTCAAGAGGTGCCTTGAAGGCACACACAAATTAACAAATTAATTCTTTTGGACAACAGTATCGAGATTCTCCCAGCAAGCATGTGGCCATTCTGGATGGGCGATTCTGCAAACTTTAGACGAAGAGGACTCTCTTAATATGTAATTATAGCACAGCTATTCCGCTTTAACTGCTATGGCAACATCCCGTGGAATCCTAGCATTTGTAGGGTAAGGAAGAGGATTTAGAAGGCGCTTCCAGAGAATGCTAGTGCCTCACCAAACTGGAAAGTCTGGGATTCCAAAAGACGTTGCCATGGTAATTAAAGTGGATTCATTCTGCGATAACTGGGTAGTGTGAAGGAGACCCCAGAAAAATAACTTTCTCAAGCTCTGGGTAATATACACTTCACAAATTATTATAGGGCAGTACTACTCAAAGTGGAAACCTATGGACCAGTGCCAGTCTATGGACCATAAGTCTATGGTGAGTTTCTAGAAAATGGTTGGAAAATATGATAATATGGCAGAAATATGGTAACATCTCGGCACATTAGGAAAAATATTGTCAATCCACCAAGCATCGGTACAGGGCATATGTTCACTGCATAATTATAGCAGCCTGATAACATCATAACTGCCATGGCTCTCTTTTTCAGAATGCCGGGGTTTGTAGTTCAGTGACGTTGTTAGAATTCTCAAGCACATTCCTCTGAACAATAGCCTTAGAGCTCTGTGGCAGAGAATTCTGAGTACC
This sequence comes from Iguana delicatissima, assembly GCA_948472985.1. Classification (NCBI taxonomy): domain Eukaryota; kingdom Metazoa; phylum Chordata; class Lepidosauria; order Squamata; family Iguanidae; genus Iguana; species Iguana delicatissima. The sequence continues at coordinate 269,248 of CAOKZL010001743.1, read as the reverse complement.
TCACAAAACTACAAATCCCAGGGTTCCATGCAGAAGGACTGGGAGAGAAAGTGGTATTAAAGTGGTTGAATTGTATAGTGTGGAAACACTCATAATCTGATAGCATGCCACACAGTACTGCTGCTTGGCCCATTTCCGCACTACATTCCTATTGCGCAATTATTCCACTTTCAACATCCCATGGAATCCTGGGGTTTGCAGTTTTGGGAGGGGCCGGCCGGCCCCTCCCGAAACTGCAAACCGCAGGATTCCATAGGATGTTGCAAGGGAATAATTGCGCTATAAGAGTGTAGTGCGGAAATGGGCCAAGTTAAGCAAGATGAACTACTGCAATGGAAAACAGGTTGTTTCTATAGAATGATCAGGCTGTTGTCAATGCCTGGTCATTCCACAGTCAGCCAAATGCTTCTGTCTGTCCAGTTATTCTTTCAAGTCAGCTCATACACTCTCACAACCAGGAAAGCTCAGTAGCTCAGCCCATCAATTCAGGGAGCTGGAAGTGTCACGGCCCGTGTTGTAAAACTGATTCGTTCTTCTGTGATTGAAAGAGACAAAAGTCACGTGAAAATTTCCTTGGGGTTTGGATTTGATTACCAATCTGGAACTCGGAACTGGGTCAGCAGGAGTTCAGCTGATGCCTGTAGATCTTCTGTGTAACCTGAAATCCAGTTTGCTAAGTGAAAAAAAAACCCTCGGATTGTGCTTGGAGATTGGCGTATCCTTTGGGATACGGACTGAATCTCCTTGCATTCCAAAGCTTAGCAAACCTGAGATGCTATCATGAAAACCATGTTTGCTCATTTCTTTTAGGGAACCATTTTTCTTCTATTATTGATAGCCAAGTTCTAGCCTCTGTATTTGTGTCTGCCAAGCAAACAAGATTAAAACAATGCAGAAGTTACTAAAGAGAAACTCCTCTCAAGCTAGTGAAAAAAGCTCCAAGACTAGTAAGTAATGGTAGCTTTCTGCAGAGGCTGTTCTTTCTATCAGAAATGGGTAACTCTGGATCAGCAGGCTCTCGTTAAAGAATCAGTTGTTGTCTTGTGTCTTCAAGTCATTTCCAGCTTATGGCAACCCTAAGGTAAAGCCATCATGGGATTTTCTTGGCAAAGTTTGTTCAGAGTGGCTTTGCCTTTGCCCTTCCCTGAGGTGGAGACAGTGTGACTTGCCCAAGGTCAGCCAGTGGGTCTCCATGGCTGAGCGGGGATTGGAACTCTGAACACAAACCACTAAACCATATTGGCTCTCAAAAGAATAGGGCCTTCAAATTAGTCACCATTCTATAGTACAGAAATACACACACACACACATAAACATACATACACATCAAGGCTTTTGGGAGACTACAGCACACATAGGTGCTGCCTAGGTAAATTGACCTACGAATATCAAAAGGAAATTAAAAATGGTCATTTATGTCCTAGAACAGTGCCACTCCCAGTCTATTGTCAATCCCAGGCCATTTCTGCACTACATTGTTATGGTGCTATTATTCCACTTTCAACATTCTGTGGAATTCTGGGGTTTGTAGTTTTCCGAGGCCAAAGAACTCTCTGGGTGAGAATTCTCAATGCCCCTCCCTAAACTGCAAACCCTAGGATTCCATAGGAGGTTGGAAGTGGAATAGTAGTACTATAACAGTGTAGTGTGGAAATGGCCTTAGCTGGATTTACCTATTCATTGACTCACAATTTAACAGCAGTTTGAAGGGGGGGTCTGCTTTTGTTGAACTGATTAAAAGGATTCCAGCCAACGTGTGTCCGTTGTCCTATGTGATGATATTGTGCAGCACATCTTCTGGTGCACACACATTGAGTTTCTCTCTCTTAGTCACCAATGTGTGGATTCCTCTTCTCTACCAACCCAGAATGAACCTTCACAGTAAGCCTCAATCTGGTTGCTTTTATGATTTATTGACTGATTGATGTCGAGAAAGGTTATGGCAGGTGTGTCATTATGAGATAAACTGGTTGGGATCCGGTATGGCACATAGTTCCACGGGTGCAATCATGCCATTTCTCTTCTCTTATGCCTGCCTGCTTCACCATTTAGCCCCTGCAATCTCCCCATGGCCATTCAAGAGAGTGTTGGCTATATTCTAATTCTACATTTCATCTGGCCAGGGGATGTGTTAGCATGGTGGAGAGGCTGACCCAGGAACTTTGTTTCATTCATTAATCTTTTAGACAAGGGGGACATAATTCTCTCCTACAAGTTTACCAAGCGCTGGGGAGGTTTGGTACGTTTCACTTACAAACAGCAGATAATGATTGTACCTGCTAGTAGCCGGAGGAACAGCTAGGGCCGAGATAGTCAATAAAGTCCTGAGCCAAACCTTTGTAATTGTTCTTCCATGTTGAGAGTTTGTGCTTAAATGTCCCCCACTACTTATTTATTTACTCAGCATGGGACAGAGTGTGCCATTTAAGAGGCTTTAAAACTGTGCGTTTAATTGACTGTACCTAATAGTGATTACTTGAACGTGGTCAATTAGAGGCTTAAGTGCACTTATTAAGTAATAGGCGCTCCAACTACTTGGGGCCTTTTAAAAGTAGTAAGCATCAATCAAAAAGTTAACTCACCCATAGGAACCCTTTGCATTTCAAACAAGGGACGGGTGGGTGTCTATAAAGTCTACAGCTGCAAGACTTTCTCCTTTTTCCCACTTCCACAGCTGGTCCATGCTCATTTTCATCTGTTTTCCCTCTCTTTTTTCCCCAAACAGGGCAAAATCTGTCCCTTGTTTTGCATTTACTTTTCAAAATGTGCACGTTTGGGGCTGCATTCTGTTAGTGACGTACTTGTGCATAAATGTGGCTCATGCACCAACATGTCTCTTTTTGGATGGGGAGGAAGGGAGGTTTTCTCTAACCTTTTGTGCCCGATGGAAATCCTCTCCTTTCCCGGCTATCAAGCCCCAGGAAGGGGCACTGATGTTGCTGATGAAGTGCAGGAGAGGAAAGGCAATTCAAATGATGATGATGCAGCTGGACTGGGCTTTGAGGGGAAGGAAAAGGCAGGGTGCATTGTGTCTGCAAGTACACCATCATTTCCTTCCCCAGATGACGGAGATGTTGAAAGTGGAATAATAGCACTATAACAGCCTAGTGCAGAAATGGCCCACTTCTCTCTAATCAATTGTCTAGGCAATTTCCTCATCTGACTTTCCTCCTGACATGCTCCCCCTCTAGCAGTAAAAAAAAGGAGAGCCCTCCTGGAGACGGACAGCTGCTGGAAGCACACACAAATGCAAGGGAGGAGATGCGTGTTCCTGAGCCAGCCCCTGTTCTTGAGAAGTCCTCCCATGGAGGTGAGTACTTTGTCTGATGACCTTGAGCCCCTGCCTTGACGTGGTTTCATGCTTCTGCTTTGGGTGGAGATCCAACCTCCTCTTTTGAATTCAGAACCAAGCTACTTCTGTCTAGGGCAGTGGTTCTCAACCTGTGGGTCCCCAGATGTTTTTGGACTTCAGCTCCCAGAAGCCCTGAGCATTGACCACAGTGGCTGGGGCTTCTGGGAGCTGAAGTCTACAAACATCTGGGGACCCACAGGTTGAGAACCACTGGTCTAGGAGTTCAGCCTTCTGTATCCGCAAAGGTTCTAAGTCTGTAGGGCCATTCAGATATTTGTCTCTCTAGGTTCTAGAGGCTCAAACCCATTCTTACTGGAGAAGTCATCTGGTGGCATGGTCAACTGAAAACCCTGTTATAGTTTGCTTTAGGGTCCCCATAAGTTGGAAACAACTTGAAAACACACAACAGCAGCAGCAACAACAACAACCAGGGATGGTGGGATGATATGTTGTGTTCATTTCAATTCAAACTTTTCCTAACATCAACATTTTTCATGTGCAGCATTGCCTAACGTGCATTTTTGCAAACAGCATTCTCTTACATAATGTTTTATGCAAGCCTCACTCTACTAAAATGCACATTTTTCTGTATACTCTGCCTTAATATAAACATAACATAGTATGTGTGGAGTGTGCAGTGTGTTTTCCTTACATGAAGTTTATCCCTAGGGTGTCAAGATACATCAAGACACACAGTTGAAAAAAAAATGGTGAGCTACCATGTGTGGGGTTTTTCACATTTGAGGACTCTTTTGTGAAACATTTGTTTGTTCAGTGCTCCAAGTGGTATCTGATGGGGCATGTCTGCTAGGAAATATGCTTTTAAAAAAACTTTCCCACAGGAGGAATAGGAAGGTTTGAATCCTCCAAATGTTGTTGTCTACAAGTCCTCAAAGTCCCAGCCATGGCCATTGGCAAGGGGTTATGGGGATTGTAGTCCACAAAATCTGGAAGGCTTTCTGATGCTGGCCTGGAGTATCTGGCCCAGCTCCAGTCTGTATATCTGACAGTTTTCCAGAATGGACCGCTGCACGTAAAGTTATGAGTCTGGGCACCTTCTGAAAACCTCAGGGTGGGCAATGGCATCAGGAGCTTGATTTCTTGTGGATTGCACCCTCTATCAAGCTCAAAGACCTCAATTTTCCTCTGCGGTCCTTCTCAAAATAGCTACAGGAAGTGACATTGCATCACTTCCTCTCACCATTTTGAGAGTCCTTTCAGAGGATAATGGACATATTTGGGATAACATGATATTTTGGGGGGTGCTTTAGGAGATGAAATGAGAATTTTGGAGAGATATTTTAACACTTTTGCAAGGATCTTTTTGTTTGGTTTTGTCAATAGTCCAAAACTCATGCCATTTTAAAATATGTTTCTTTTGAGGGGGTGGGGAAGGGTTTGGGGAGACTTATGGGAAGTTCACTGGTAACAACAGTGGTGCCTGTGATAACTCCACCCCATCACTTCCCCACAAGCCCCCAAAAATAACCCATCAAAATTTCCAGCCTTCATTGAGATTCCCTTACCATTACAGTTCTAAATCAAGTTTAAATGAGACAGAGGGAGTCATTCTAATAATAATTGTCAGATCTTTTAACAGAAGGTACATTTGAGCATTAACACTTCTTGGTGTCTGGCAATGCTGAATCTTGGCGTCAAAGGGTTATAGAATCACTTCCGCAGTTTCTGGAAATAGCTGTGACCTCCGTTTTCTCTTCTAGGGGAAAAAAGAAACCGAGAGCCATTAGAAAACAGAACTCTATTGAATGAGGTGTTCCCCACCCCCATTTGCTCCTTGGCAAGTCGAGTTCTCTCTACCTCCCTCCCCAGGTTAATTTTAGGTTTTGTGTGTTTATAGTACAAGGGGAAGAACAGCATGTCAACACGACTGGCTGAGAAGGGACAAAGACTACCAAGAGGAGAGCCCTGTGGAATAAGGAGAAGAGAGGAGAAGAGAAGAGAAGACAGAGGGAAGATGTGCCTAAAGGGGTATTTACTGGCTGTTGAAAAGCAGGGGAGGCGCAGGGGCAGAGAAGCATCTTGGATGGCATGGGTTTGTTGTCTGCTGCCCCAGCGTGTAGGACCACAGTTTTAAGTTACAGGCAGGTAGATTTTGATTGACTATTAGAAGGAACTTCTTGATAATGAGAATAGTTTGGCAATGGAACCAAAGATCAAGAGAAGTGATGGGTCTCTTTCTGTCAGTGGTTCTCAACCTGTGGATCCCCAGATGTTTGTGGACTTCAGCTCCCAGAAGCCCCAGCCATTATGGTCAATGCTCAGGGCTTCTGGGAGCTGAAGTCCAAAAACATCTGGGGACCCACAGGTTGAGAACCACAGGTTGGACTGCTGCCTGTTGAAGATGTTTTAACTGGAGTTCCCACATTCAACATTGACTGGACTGGATAGAGACCCTTCTAGCTCCATGTTTTTATCATGCTATGGAGCACCATAGTTTTGCCTGATGGAACTTTAAGCCTTCCTGATAAAGAATCTGCTAAATTTAAAAGCAACAGGAGCCCTGTCCCGTATTCAATCTTGTAACCCTACTGCTGGTCCAGAATGAAGCAGCTTGCCTTTAACCCCATAATATTTGTCTGAGCAATATAATACTTCTAGAATATAAGGCACATTGCAGATACATTTGGCCCTCCACATTTGTTAGGGTTAGGGGACATAGACCCCTGCAAAAGTGGAAAAAATGCAAACATCAAAATGTGTCTATGGGAAGGAGGCTGAGGCACGGTGGGGAGAATGGGCACCCAGGCCCCAAACCAGGTCAGGGAAATGAAAGGAAAAAGGGGTGAGTTGGCATGGTGGCCCTACACTTCCTCTCACTTGCCCATCTCCTTCCTTGGGTGGCATCAGAGAGGATTTGTGGTGCAGAGAAATTGAGCTGTGAGCAGTCCTTAGCTGGCCAGGCAGTGGCCGGCAGAGGAAGAAGAGAACCAGAGGTAGATTTTTGAAGGACTGTGCAACCTGTTCAGAGCGACCAAGAGGGAAGCTTTCCCTGGGGGAAAAGAAAGTACCGGTATCTGAGATGGTATGGGACAGGGGTTGGAGAAACTCACCAAATAATCAAATCTGTGAAAGTTAATCCTGAAACTGTGGAGGGCCAACTATATATATGTGAAACATCCAGATCTCTTTCTTCTAAAGCACCAACTTTGCTAAGCCATAAGGACTGGGAGACTTAAAGATTTGTGTAATACCGTGCGTTTGATTCTGTTTATTTTTTTAGAGCTTGGAAACCCAGAGGATTCCAGCATAGCTCATTTTCACCTCGTCCCCCTGCAAGACTTCTTGGCTCCTTCCTGACCCAGACTTACAGAGAGAGAGAGAGAGAGGGAGAAGGGAGCACTGTCACCTCTGGCAAACTTCAAACTTCTTCTGGACGGCTTTGCTGCCGTCATTGACAGTGACACACAGAAGCCTCCTGTTGACCGAATGCCATCCAAAGCTCCTCGGTGCACTGTGCTGATGGAAGAAATGCCAGTTCCTTCACGGGATAGCCTTTAAATGCTCAATGCTAATAGGGTACGGTGACAGGGATAATGTATCGTTGTGTGTTTTCATGTGCTTGGACACACAGTGTTCTATCCAAAGGTCAGCCAGTTTGATGTGTGCAGACAGATATTTGCTTTGTGTGTGAGACTTTCCTTTTTAAAAAAATACCCAGGGGTGTAGCTATTGGGGTGGAGGAAGGAAGGAAGGAGGGCATTACCCTCCAAGTAAGAATTCTGCCCTCCCCCAATGAAATGTTCCTTCAGTCCCAAATTTGTAGCATTGCAGAAAGCAAGACACTGAAAATCATTCACGCTCCCATCTCCTACCTTTGCTGCGTTTGCATTGCCTTGGTTGCTCTGCCCTGTTGCTTTGAGCATCTTAAATGAATTTCAAAACACTCAACAGAAGTTTTCAGTTATTGCAGTTCTTGAAATGTGGGTAGTGAAGCAAAAAAGAAGTCATTTCGGAGGGCCAGAATTCTTATGTCTGTGTAGGGGTAACACTCTCGTTTAGACCTTCCCTGTAGCAATATCCCTCCTAGACAATTGATTAGATAGAGGTGGGCTGTTTCTGCACTAGACTGTTATAGTACCATTATTCCACTTTCAACATCCTATGGAGTCCTGGGGTTTGCAGTTTAGAGAGGGGCCTTTGAGGATTCCATAGGATGTTGAAAGTGGAGTAATAGCACTATAACAGTCTAGTGCAGAAATGGCCCTAGAGTCATAGAACTTCAGAGTTGGAACGGGCTGCCTTGCTCTGCTGTGTGCAGGGCCTCCAGCTAAAGCATCCATACCAGGTAGCTGTCCAATCTCTTTTTTGAAGATATCCAGAGAAGGAAACCCCTCACCCCTCTCTAAGCAATTGCTTCTATTGTCAAACTGCTCTGTCAAGAAGTTCCTTCAAGAAGTTCAATTGAAATCTACTTACTCTCCTGTAACAGAGAAACCCCTGTCACCTCTACCCAACAGCGTAGCCTCGTGAAATGCTGGGACACCTTGTTAGAGAGCTGGGCCTCATTCCTGATTGACTATTGATCTCAGAACCTGGCCTACCTAAGAAGATCTTCCTGGGCCAGGGCCACAGCCTGCTTTCCAATCAGGCACATGACACTAACAAATAATACTCAGGCAGGTGTCATCCTTTTTTGCTGTGACAAAATAAATACCTGAGGTGCCCTCACCCATGCTTCTACTCCGCTACACCACTGCTGGCTGGCTTTAGAAGAGAAAGAAAAGAAAATTAGACAGGGCTCAGAGCACACTGATGCTCAGGTAGAAAACTGTCCACTGAAGTTTTATAGAAGTAACATGTTTGGACTGCAGTTCCCTCAACATGTCAGTGGTCACACAGGCTGAGGAATTCCAGGATTTGTGGTCCAAAAAAGCAATTATCCCAAGCTCTAGTGAATCCAGTGTCCCTCCTTTCTTTAACTTCTCAGCTGTTATTGTTCTTAACTGCTGTCAAATTGATCTTGACTTATGGTGACTCTAAGACTCCTCAACCACCTTGTTCAGGTCTTACAGATGCAGGGACAGGTCATCCTTGATCGAATCCATCCATCGGCAATGCCATCTTCCTCTTTTCCCACTACCTTCTACCATACCAAGCATTAGTGACTTTTCTTTTTTTTTAATTAAAATTCACACTTCTTACATACATATTTACTCTTGACATATTCCATTTTTTTGATTGTATTAAAAAACCTTATATTTCATTATCTCTATATTAACATTCTATATAAATACTATCAATACTTACAATGCTTAATTATACAATCCTCCATTTTATCTGCGATTCATTTTTCACCCCTAAAGGACCCTTTAAATTTGGTCCTTTTTAGCTTTCCGTCGTCTTTCACTTCCTACTTTCTTTTACTTGGTTGTTCTTTCTCTCTTGTATCTGTTACCTCTATACCTGATGATACTGTTGACTGGTCTCTGACAGTACATTTCTTAGCTTATATGTCATTTTTGGCTTCCTCTCTATCATATCTTGATCAATTTATTCTTCTTGGCAAATCTTTACCCAATTACTCTCTATATATCTCTTAACTTCCATCATTTCGTTGTCTTTTTCTCCCCTTCTTCCTCCTTTCATTGCTCGTGATAGGCTTTCTAAAGAAACATACCCTTGTACTTTCATTAGCCATTCTTCCAATTCCGGTATTGTATTTCTTTTCCAATATTTAGCATATGTTATTCTGGCTGCTGTGATCATATAAAGTATCTTGCATTAGTGACTTTTCTAAGGAGTCAGGTCTTCTCATGATATGTCCAAAGTACAACAGCCTCAGTTTAGTCATCTTGGCTTCTAGGCAGAGTCCAGGCTTGATTTGCTCCTAGGACCCATTCATTTGTCTAGCAGTTCAGTTTTTTTTTTTTAAAGTACTCCAGGTGGGTGAGTTTGGGATTTATCCAGAAAGACACACCTTCCCTACAGAGATTATATTTTGCCTGGGTTCTAATACTACCATATTCATTGCCAATTTATTTAGGTGGTCTTGGCAGAAAGCGTGACTTCCTCTTTTGAGAGATATCAGGAAGCAAGTCAAGATCAATGTAATAACTTGTAAAGAGATAGTAATTTTAATGTAGCAGTTTTTAAAAAGAAGAAAGGGAAGAATCTTGAGGCACCTTTAAAACTAGCCGATTTATTTTAGCAAAAGCATTCATAGATTATGATCAACCTCCTCAGATGGACTGATGGAATGCATTTGTGGAGCTACTTATGTACATGGAGTGGTCCCATCTGAGGGCTGGATTAGGGATATAATTCTTCACCATTTTCTTCTTAAACAAAATAGTAAGTAATTTTTAGCGATTTTCCTCTCACTGCAAGAAAGTTGTTGAAAACTGTCATTTCAAAGAATATTTGCATCTTGAGACTTATTCTGTACAAGAGTCACAGGTGGTCATTTTTAATAGTAGTGGTAATAATAATAATAATAATTCATTTTACTTGTTACCCACTTTTCCCAAGGCTCAAAGCAGGGTACAGCATAGATTTTGTGGCGGAAGCAGCATTTTTGCCTCAGCAAATAACACTTTCTGTGCAGAAAGGAAAATACTGTTTCCTAGACAAAGCAGCCATGTGCAAATTTTGCACAGAATAAATCTTGAACTGTGAAGATTCCTCATCTGTCCAGAATTCTTCCTCTCAGGGTTTCTCAATACTTGAGAAACATGTTCTTAGACATTTATTAAAATGGTTTGAATATTCTCCCCATCCCTAGAGTGGATTGCAATCTACCAATCTTCTGTTAACCTTTTTTTTAATGTGTGTAAAACATTATGCCAAATACAAATATGCTCATGGTTCATTTCATCTTAAGACTGAAATCTCTGCCTCGTAAAATGCCCCTCAAGATACCTTAAACGGCTTTGATCGTGCATTTTAAAGATGTCTTAGCTTCCCAACACATTCCTGAGCTGTTAAAGAGCTGTCTCTCAGGGATGAGGTTTCCTGTGGCTTAGTAAAAAAATATAGAATTGGTTGGATAAATATTTGTCATCTTTCAACTCTGGTGGTCTGCAATGTCTGCCAACAATGTTTCTTCCCCATCCCACAGCCCATTTCTTGTATTGTTCAGGGAGATAACTGGCCGTGAAAGGGGAAAAGACAGCTCTGTTAAGAAGAACAGTCTCTGAAGCCATCTTCAAACCACACATTGGAAGAGCGGTTGAGAAAGTGTGGCCCGTAGATTGCTTGCAGTCCCAACCTAATTTCTTATCCCCAAGCCCCTGGATCCCCTAAAGCTCTCAGAACCTCCTCTCAACCATATTGGAAAATTATTCCCAAATGTCCCAAACACTACCTAGAGCCATGGTTTCATTCTAAACCAGTGGTTCTCAATCTGTGGGTCCCAGATGTTTGTGGACTTCAGCTCCCAGAAGCCCCAGCCACTATGGTCAATGCTCAGGGCTTCTGGGAGCTGAAGTCCAAAAACATCTGGGGACCCACAGGTTGAGAACCACTGTTCTAAACCTCTTGACCCCACCAGCACTAAAAAACCAGATTGAGGGCGGGAAAAAGAGAGGTGCAACTAGTTCATTAAAAATCTACAGAAAGAAACTCAGATGACTACCTTGATTCAAAGCATCTTCCAGAATCAGACTAGTGGATGCAGAATCAACTAATCAGAAGACTTGGCTTTGAAAGCAGTTGTTCGCAACTGGAGAAAAATGTGATGTGAAATCAGAGGGTCTGTTCACCCTACACAATTATAGCATGCTGCTTCCATTTTAACTGCCATGGTTTTGTCCTACGGAATCCTGGCATTTGCAATATGGGGAATATATAGGGAAGACTCTGGTGAGCTGCCAGACTACATATCCCAGAACTACACAGTATATAGTCCTGGAAAGTAAAGTCATAGCACAATAGTTGTATAGTTTGGAAGGTCCTCACATCTTAGGGGATCTGCTGAAATTTGTTAAGGATTCCTTTCAACAAAAATCAGCCAACAGGCAGTATGAAGGAGCTTAATTGTAATGTTGCTGTTCCAGCCACAGGTGGCGCTATTTCTGAACTGAGGTGGCCAGCTAAGTGGCAGCTGTACTTAGGAAAGATGTTCTTGGCCTGCTAGGCATCAATTTTGGCATGGTTTCTTCTCAGATAACCAGATGTACTATCAGAATGACTAATAACAAGAGTTTCTTGCCCTGCGGTGGGTTCCAGTTCCAGAAAACTTCAGTGTTGACAGACCCTAAGAATGTGCAGATCAAAGGAAAACTCTGCTTGTTTTTGGAAAGCAATGAAAACTCCACAAAGAGACCTGGTGTTGATTGGTTTCCTCATCTATTTGAGGGAATGAGAAGCTGACCACAACCTCTTTCACCTTTCTTGAGGATAATTTTTAAAAAGGCAAAATTATGCCAAATCATTGACCACAAGGTTCACAGAAACATAGCTTTCACACTTTCCCCAGTCTTTCCTAGCAGTTGGAAGACTGTCTTAGTTCCTTTCGTAATAATGAAAATGCCAGCTGCTTTATATTAGAACTATAATTAGCAACTCAAAGAAACCCCCAGAGAAGTCATAGTTCTGTTGCAAAAAGTGTAGAATTATCTTGCATTACAATTTCCCTCCTTTTGTGCTGGAACTTTAACATTTAGTTCCTTTTAGTTCCTTTTTAAGTCATCATCTAGTAAATGGTGGAGGTAGAATCAGTTAGGGATCACTCTGTGCCTTGTGCTGTGTTGTGACTGTTGATGTTACAATATGGTGGACAGGAGGTGAGGGCATTTTGAACCCAAGGATGGTCGCTCATAGCAAGAAAACCCCAGGATAAGATTGGTGTTGCCCTCAAGACACATAACAACAGCAATATGTTTGAAACCCATGATGAAATATACATTTCTCCATGTTTATCATATGTTAGTAGTTGTACACATCTACACCTTGATATGGTTCAGTCGATAAATTGATACATTGCTATGGCTAGAAGCTTTGCTGGGAAAGAGGTAAGTTGACTGGGACGTGTAAACCAGGCCAATGGACTCCTCACCAGCATAACTAGGTTGTAGGCAGGTCACCAGATGCTTTCTATTATAACAAGCTTCCAGCTAGCCTCTGCTGAGACAATGAGTCTCCAATGTTCACATCTCAGAAATGTTGATCATTCTATTCCTGTTACCTCTCACCTTTGGAGTCTTCCTTTATCCCATGCCTGCTCAATAGCATAGACCTATCAAATCAGTCATTAATTTTTTATTACCTACATGCTAAGGCCATCAGTCCATTCCAGACTCCATTGCCCATGTTGCTGGAGAGTTGTTAACATACTTGCCCTTCGGGCAGAAAAACGGTACTTAAACCCACATTTTCACTAGCTGAGACATAGTGCATGAGCTGCTGAACATCACTCTGTCGTTCTGAATCCTTTGTACTGCCCTTAGATGCAAGTCTAAGCTACATTGCCTTTTCTTCGCTGCTCTTCTGGATTGGTAAATATTGCTTATTCTCTGAAATCTTGCTATCAACCTCTCCTCCCTTTCCTTCATTTAGCTTTTGTGTAAGTTCTTGAATGTCTGAATCTTAGGTGTATACTTGATTGAGTTCCCCCAATTTTTAGTTTAGTTTTGAGTCTCTGGCTGGTTCTTCCTGCAAATTCTCCATAAATGTTGGTGGAAAGATCTTACTAGGTTACCCTAACTCTTGCAAACCTCCTAATTTGAGATAATTAATTCCTCATCTTTTTGCTGAGGTATAGGTACTGCTGGAGGACCTCAAGTTTCCCCACATTTTGTGGTAAGACATGCTCACAGAAGAAACACTCCATCATTCTTAGAAAAGACTTGAATACTCAACGATCAATCATCTTAAGTTTCATAAGCTACCACTGTATGCTTCTGTTAAAATTTCCTGCATTAAGAATCTCAAACTATGGACTGTTTTGAGATATGGGATGGCATGGTTTTAAATTTTCATATTGCTTATTTTCAACCAAGCTGCGGCAAGGCTGAATAGAACTTTATTACTTGTGGTTGCTTTGGCGCTACAGAGGAAGTTTCATTTTAAAGAGGATTTTGTATAAAGCACATGAATTTTGTTAAGGAATGTCTTGTTCAACAGTTGTCATAAAAGTCAGGGAGTGACTCATGTTGAGCATCAATGGAGCTTTCAAGGTTGACAGATTTGTCTCCTCTCCAGGGTTTTGTTGGCAAGAAAAAGATGACCTCGCTCAACTCAAATGTAACTTGTTCCTCTAGACAGACACAATACAAGCTACAGTTACTCAGTCGGCTACCAGCCAACTGTGAAACTAGAAAACCGCAACAGCCCATGGAAATCCAAGGGCAGTCTAGAGTTTTAATAAGAAACTGGATAGTGAGAATAGTGTTGTTAGCTTCAGGGCTTCTGGAGACAAGGTGAGAACTCCTAAGCAAAGTTTGCTTGTTTGGTTGGTTTGACACATGGGGACTCACAACAAAATGTCGTTTGGTGTATAGCCCTAACTCTTCCTGGGAACATTCATGTTGGGGTTACCAGTCAGGCTAGAGACTTGGAGGGGTTTTTGTAAGCTATTGTGAGGCTCTCCAGATACTGTTGGACTGCAAGTTCCAGCAGTCCTAGGCAGCGTAGCCAGTGGTGTGGAATTCTGGAAGTTGCAGTACATTGACACCTGGAAGGTTGGGTGATTTTCACTTTGATGAACACTAATGTTTTATTCGGAGAAATCTAGCATTAGAGCATCCTCAGTACATGATGATGGCCATGATAACCATGTGATGATGAAAGAATCCTTTACTTATGGTCTTTCTTTCCAAGGGACTCCAGGTTTCATGCAGTATGTATTTGAATATATCAGGCAGAATTCACTTGGGAAGTTACAAAAGTGTAACCACAATAGTTGCATGGCTATACAGTGACTTCTGTGCTGACCCCCCCATCCCCACTTACTGGGCAGCAGCCACTGTGATTGACAGGGGTCTGTTGCCCTGTTGATTGGGAGGCAGTTGACTGATGATCCCACCCCTTGTTGTAAGCTATCTCTGGCATGAGAGACAGCAGCAAGGACCCCCATCTCAATCCTCCTCTGCACTAGAAATCACTCACCTGCTGCCTGATTGACAGGGGAACAGACCCCTACCGTTCACGGTGGCTGCTTCCAGTAAGTGGGAATCGGTCCCATCCAGGCCTGACCCTGCTAAGTTTCCAAGATCAGACAGGATCTGGTGGTTTCATGGTATTTAAGCCCTTCTTAGACTGCTATGCCCTCAAAATAGAACAACTGCAAAAATCTTGTGAGTTCTGTCCACTCATCTGTAAGAACTTGCAACCGAGCAGTTCAGCAAAGCCCCAAAATACAGATCAGCAAACAGCTTGTACATTTCTTGCTAAATAAGCATACAGAGTGGCAGACTTCCTTCAGCATTCTTTCAACTCACAAATCTAACTTTAGGTGGACCAAGGAAAACCAACATTTTCTGGGATATTTTGCTTTTGCTTTAAGAAGTTCAGCTCAAGGACAAACAATGTTAATCCCAAATATCATTGCTGAGTAAACTCCATAAAAGGTGAACAAGGAACCTCTAAGAACTAGAGAAAGATGAGGTATCACACTGGGTGGCAGCAAAATCAACCTCAAATTTGGGAATATTCTGCTGAAGTGAGTAGCCAGCTTTCTGTGTAAACAGAGAAATTATATTCTGTTCCATGTGTTTTGATAAGGAGGTATCTATTCAGCTTTGCTAACCTGACATCTGAAGAGTCAAGCTGATATTTTGTTGCTGGTAGACTTTTTCTTCCATCAGGGACTTTAAAAAAAAAGTATAACTTAATGCTTATAGGGAAAAAATTAAAATAAAAAATACCTTTGCCAAACTGTGTTCAAGAATATTTACTTTAGGCAAGAATAATTTTCACCAACAGGTTGGGACATTGTACCATGCAGAGGGCTGGGTTTTGTCAGTCTGGAAAAAATAAACAATCTCCTTTATCAATTGCAAAAAGATAAGTGTGAGGAGAAGAGGCAATCCTGGAAAGGAGCCACGTAGCTGTCTGTTCTTTGTGATATTGCTTTGGCTCTAGTACACACAACCTGCCTCAGAACTGAAGAAAAGGTGCAGTCTGTCCAGGAATTTTTGGCAGCGAGGCCAAGCGTATGACATGCAGCGTTTGTGGTTTCCGTCGTTTTCCGACAACAAAGCAAATAAAGCTTTGGCTTCCTTATTTTCTAATAGAAATGCAACATGAATTCCCTGTAATCTAACTTGTTGACACCAACCTTTACCAACTGGTTGACTTCCAGGTGTGTTGGACTCCAGCTCTCATTATCCCCAGTCAACCAAGCCATTGGCAGGATGTCTCCAGATACCAGTAACTGGGGAGCAGCAGAAGAAGGTGCCAATCTCTAGAGGTATCTAATTGGTTACTGTTAACCAGCAACAGGAAGGTAGAAACAGGAAGCTGGAATGGAATAGATAGGTCTTTGGACTGACCCAGTAGGACTCTGCTTCTGCTCTTCATAAACTTGTGACAATTTCCCTATCGTGTTGTTTTTGCCTTGGTTTGATTCAGTGATCCCCTTGATTTTCAGGGCTGGACCTATCACGTGGCAAGGTGAAGTGAACTGCTTCAAGACGGGACATATTGATGATGATGGTGGTGGTGGGGATTTTGATGATGAGGATGGTCAATTATTTATTTGTATTCTGCCAGTGATGTAGACTCAAGTCAACTGACTTGGACTAAAGTCAGACTTAAGTCTCTTCAGTGACTTGACTGGGACTCGACTCAGCAATAAATGATGCACTGACTCGACTCGACTCGAGATTTATATATTTTTAGTGACTGACTTGCTTCCCTTGGTTCAATAACACAACACGTTCATCCAGAAACCTTACGACTTTGAACAACGCTTCCATCTCTTTTTGCCTACTGATCAGCTGATAGGCTTGAAGTCTGCTCAGCAGCCTGTCTCTGCTGCATATCAGAGAAGCCTTCTAAAACTTTTC
Source organism: Iguana delicatissima (assembly GCA_948472985.1). Lineage (NCBI taxonomy): Eukaryota > Metazoa > Chordata > Lepidosauria > Squamata > Iguanidae > Iguana > Iguana delicatissima. Next base: position 252,928 of record CAOKZL010001743.1, on the reverse strand, counting down.
CTACTCCTAGAGTGTAGGGTGTATTTCTCAGAGGGCAACAGCAAATGTGTTAGGCAACAGACTTGAGGAGGAAGGATCCTTCCTTCTAAAGCTTTTGAAGCTTCAGTAATGGGAAGTGAGAAGGATCCTGTTCCCCACGTCTGGAGCTGCAGATGGCAAAATCACAAATGTGGAGGGCCAACTCTGCTTAAGTTATTAAAACTGACTTTAAGTGACTTTGTCCAGAAATTCTGGAATATAGGCTGGAGTGTAAAGTTGATTCCCAGACTTGAGACTTGACTTGAGATTTGACTTGAGACTTGAAGGTAGAGACTTGAGACTTGACTTGAGATTAGGAATAAAAGCCATAAATAAATCCGTGTATTCTTCCTTTCCCAACACTGGGAGTCAAGGAGACTTTCAAAAGTTACACCAAAAAAAGGTGTGCAATAAATGAATGAATGAATGAATGGTCTTCCAAAAAAGTACTTTGCACGCTTTCTGATGTAGCTTTCCCCCCACTATGCCAATTGTTTCCTTCTTTCAATTGTTTCTTTCCCACCTGGAAACTCCCCAGGATGAGCAGCGAATAGCTTAGTGGCCAGCCCTGGCCTGGGGACCACTGCTTTGAATGGCATTTTTCATGATTGGTCCTTCTCAGGTTATCTGATTTCGGGGACTGGTAATTATTTTTTCCCCCAGTGTGCCACGGACTGGTACCATATTTGTGCCTATTAACTACATCTTTTTCTTTCTTCCCTGGAAATCCTTTCCAGACCTGGAACTGGTGGCTTATGGACCAGCACTAGTCAAGGGCTCATCCTTTTGAGTAGCATTACTTTAGATACAACTGGACTGCAGCTCCTATGATTCCTTACCATGGCCTGTGCTGATTAGGGTTGGGGGGAATTGCAGTGGAATATTTGGATGGCCACACACACTCTTCCCCTAGTATGGACATGGAGTAGCAAGACTTTGAAAATATGTGTGTGTGTTTGTGTGTGATGTAGGGGAGGAGAGCCATTTGGATTCTGCTCCAGGCAGCATAATAACTTGGGTCAGCACTGTTTCATGTTTTCTAAACCAAGCTGAACTTCAGACAAAAAAATAACTCCTCTTAACTTTGCTAAGGCTTAACTTTTTAGAATTTCTGAGAATTGTTTTTTTGGACAGTTCCCAGAATTCACCAGCTACGCTAGCTAAGGGTGTGGTGAGGGGTTCAATGAATTATAGTCCAAAAAAGTAACTTCCCCAAGCTGTGATTTCCAGCTGTCCCACTTCCCAACCCCCATTTTGAGGCTCTTGCAATCTTCTAGCCATGGGATCTGCCACATAGCTTCAGTTCTCTGTGCAGATCTGTCGACTGGGTTTGAAATTGAAGGATGCCCCTCTGAGGCGTTGCAAATTATTTTTCTTTGAGTTCTTGCCTTGAAACAACAGGCTGGCTTGATCACTTGGCGGCTAACTCTTAATTGCCTTGCTGGCTTTGGGTCTCTCTTTTTTTTGGTTCTGAGTGGCAGGTTTTCTACTCAACCATGATGTCATTTGCAAGATTTCCTGGCATGGCCGCAATGTTTTGGTATACCTTTCACCTGGTGATAATTTGGTAACTTACTGAAATGCAGCCCATTGGCTCTAAGTAAAGAACGAAGGCATAAGATGTGAAGGACGTGGAACCCCTTTCCACAACTTGGAATGTCACTAATGGCAGTTGCCGGCTTCCATATCACTGGGGTGGTGAATCTGCCCTGAGTTTGATCCTAAACTTTAAGTGAGCTATCCAAAGTGCTGATCCCTACGCCCTGGGATCCCTATGCCCTGGGGGAAAGCAACTCTAATCTTAGCATTGCTAGAAGGAAGGAGTTTATTTGCCTGCTTAGAAGGGAGCTTGGGAAAGGAAGAAACTGGAATCTTAGGCCATTTCTGCACTACACTGTTATAGTGCTCTTATTCCACTTTCAACATCCTATGGAATCCTGGAGTTTGCGGTTTAGGAAGGGGCCTTTAGAATTCTCAGCCAGAGAGCTCTTTGGCCTCCATAAGGATGTTGAAGGTGGAATAATAGCACTATAACAGCGTGGTGTGGAAAGGCCCGATGTCTGTGGACCAAGGAAATGTGCAGAGAATGTGGACATTCTCCTGGAGAGGTGGTGAATGGAGAGAATGATCAAGTAGTATCCATGTTATTTAATTCTCATTACTTGTGCACTTTATGAGACAAGAGGAATGTGCCGAATGGTTGGTTGTGATGGCCCTTAGCTATTTAACTCACATTACCCAGATTATCCGTGAGATAAGGCAACTGCACAGAATGGCTGTGTGTATTAGCCTTTTAACGTATCATTTCCCATTCTGAAAGAGACAAGGTGAATGTACACAAAGCGTAGCTGTTATGAACCTTAGCCATTTAATCCACATTTCACATGAACTGCAGCATAGTGAATGGAGGGCTATTACGCACATTAGCTGTTTAACTCACATTATTCCTAACCTTTCTTTCTTTTTTTCTCTCCAGATTCCCACGTATGCGGTGGAACACTGCTGTGTACAAAAGAGCTGCCAAACCTAGCACCTCTCATGTCTCCAGATTCCATTGGATTATGTCCTATCATATTCAAACAGAGAGACTCAGTGAAAGCTCTCTCGGCATGAGCACACAATGGGTCAGTTATTGTCATTTTTGGCACTTATCTTGAATCAATACAAAAGTTTTGCATTCCCGGAGCTATGTCAAGGGCAGCTGTAACAAGAGCTTCATTCAGCGTACCCTATTTTTTTTGTGTGTGTGCGCGTTTGATAACACCCATGTAAGTATTTGATTTATTTTTTTCTTCTGTCTGAGGTCTCCTTACTTAATACAGTTAAACACTAGATTAACTTGCGGAAAGATTGTGCATGTGTAGGAAGTCGGATCTGATAGTGAGCATCAAAAGCTATTATGTGTAATTGGTTCAAGATAAGGAATAATGGTAAAATGACTTCCCCTCCTGCTAAACACACACACAATGGGAAACTCCATTTTCCAGAAGCCTTCCTTCCTCGAAGTGCTTTTTTTTTTTTTTTGCAAAGCTTGCTGATGCAATTGGAGAACTGAGACTCTTTCTGATATACATGACCAGAAGAAAGCTTACCTCATACCAAGTGAGTCCATTGTTTCACCAAGCCTATCACCATCTATACCTGGACTTTCCAGCCTCCAGGTGGGGTGGATGACCAATTCCATCATGCCTGAACCAACAAGGACATAAAAAACACAAGGGACATGAAAAACACAAGGTGCTTTAGATTGGCTGGAAGCATGATATCATGAGGCTATACCTAGAGGAATGTTGGATCGATCTATCTATCTATCTATCTATCTATCTATCTATCTATCTATCTATCTATCTATCTATCTATCATTTATCTCCCTCCCTCCCTCCCTCCCTCTCTTGTTGTTGCTGTGTGCCTTCAAGTCATTTCCAACTTATGGCAACCCTAAGGTGTTTTAGCATGCTTTGATCTGCATTGGTTAGCCTCATTTGGAATACTGTGTCCAGTTCTGGGCACCTCAGTTCAAGAAGGATGTCAGCAAGCTGGAATGTGTTCAGAGGAGGGCGACCAAAATGGTGAAGGGTCTGGAAGCCATGCCCTATGAAGAACGCCTTGGGGAGCCGGGGATGTTTAGTCTGCAAAAGAGAAGGTTAAGAGGGGACGTGATAGCCAGGTTTAAATATTTGAAGGGATGTCATGTTGAGGAGGGAGCAGGCTTGTTCTCTACCGCTCCAGAGACGAAGACAAGGAGCAATGGATTCAAGCTGCAGGAAAGGAGATTCCACTTGAACTTCAGGAAGAACTTCCTGATGGTCAGAGCTGTCCAGCAGTGGAATATGCTGCCCTGGAGTGTGGTGGAGTCTCCTTCTTTGGAGGTTTTTAAGCAGATGCTGGATGGCCATCTGTTGGGAATGCTTTGATGGGTGTTCCTGCATAGCAGGGGGTTGGACTGGATGGCCCCTGGGGTCTCTTCCAGCTCTATGATTCTACGATTCTATGATTCTATGATATGGTTTAATTGGCAAAATATATTAATTGGCATGAAATAGAAATTATACATACTTATGGCTGAAAGGTCATGTGGAGAAGGACACTGGCTGGATAGCAGGCCAAAACCCTCAGCATGGACAAGTTTTTGGTTCACTGACTTGATGTCTCTAAGCTAATCCTCTCAATGAAAACAATGGTCAAGCTTAGAGGCAGAGGCAAAGCCCCTACTGTGTGCATTTCTTATGGAAACCCTCCTGTCTTCCTTCCTTAGTAAACATCTCCCACCCTTTTATCCTGTCCTTAAACACAGACAGTTATCGAAGCCTTTGTCACCTACATGCCAATATCATCAACATATTTCCTTCGCACATTAAACCCATGAACCCATTCTTGCCACTGTTGTCTACCCTCAAACTCCATTGTTTGCCCAGGCAGAGAATCATCAACACCTCATGCCTTCAGGGCAGGTTTTTAGGTATAAAGGCCCCCAATTTTGGGTACCTCCTGGCAGTACTACGATTTCAGGGACCCACTCTGCTACTCTGACTTGTGACCAGTACTGTCCTTGGGTGCAAGCCGAAGCCATCTCGCTCTTCTCTGGTTCTCTTCAGAGGGTAACTATCACCAGATCCCTTCTATCTCTGCTTCCATTTTCCTCCCTTTATTTTCAGTGAGCCTTGTGTGGTTGTGTGCATGTGTGACAATCTGTGTGTGTATTTCTCCCCCAATAATACACATTTAAGTTGAACTTGGAGTCTCCTGACTGGCCTCCTTAGCAGTGACCCCATAGAGCCTTGTGGAAGGTCTCGCTAAGTTATCCCCCTTTCCTTAGCTTATATTTTGCAACCCATTAATTCCTCATTTTTATATCCAATTGCGGGTACAAATAGAGGACCTTTAAAGGTTCCACACATTTTGGAGTAACAGGGGAACCTACCACGGGGTTTTCTGGGACTGAGAATGTGTGATGCACCCAAGATCACTCAGTGGGTTTCCGTGGCTGAGTAGGGAATTGAACCCTTGACTCTGGAGTAGTAGTTCGATACATAAACCAGTACAGCATGAGATGTGTCAGAACATCATTTATCTATCCATCCATCTGGAAATCCAAGTGGGTGGCATGTTTTGCTTTATAGTACCTTTAAACATGGGAGTGGGAGGTTTTCTTTCAGGTGATTTGGATGCACACGGGACCCTGAATCACAATCCAACCCTGTGATTCAGTGATTCTGTGATTCTGTGATCTTTTCTCTGCTGTGCCTCTGCCAACCACTAACCTTCTTCTTTGCTGGTGGAGTTACACTAGCCAGTCGAACTGTGGTCTTTCCATGCTGGGAATAGCTGTGCCTGCTGAACTGGGCCAGTGCGGATGGGATAGTTTCATTTCCATTCCTATCAGGATAATTTACCAAACTGTGCAATTGCCTTCATATTTGCAATGGAAAGACTGGAATGTAGGAAAAAAGCAAGATGGGGAGCTTTTTCCCATACCTTCTTTCTTCTTGATTTTTTTTGAGAGGTTTAAGCTTTAAAATCACTATCCAAAATGCTGCACCTGTTTTGTGTACGTGGTTGGGTATCATTGGGAGCTCCATTAAAGTCTGGACTGAAACCACAATTGGATTCACCACCTTACCTACGTGGCAGATACGAAGCACCACAGTGGCCTGAGCGATAAAGGGCATTTCTACCCCAGTGAAGTATATGCTTCCCACACGGCTTGCACTTGCTTGGAGAACGCCTGGATTTGAATCTGCGGAACGTGGCTCTTGTTGACAAAAATCATCTCCTGCCTCAACAGACCCGGGAAAGCTTGTAGCATTTTGCAAAACACAAAAAAGCCACTGAGAGAATTTCCTTCTTGATAATGACAGATGGAGGGCGGGGAGGGGGAGGGAGAGTAGCGGAGTAAGCAAACAAGAAATGTGCTGATCCTTCAAAAGACAGGATGAAAGAAAACCTGTAGCAATTTATTAGCTTTGATCCAACACTAAGGCTTACTTGCTTCTTCTAAATGACTTTAATGTTTATATGCCGGGTTGGATGTTTTCTGATTTTGGGGCGGGAGAAGTGGAGGAAGGAAGGAACTTTTTACATAAGAAGTCTTTTGATTAGGAGAACTGCAGTGGTAGGCCCTTTCTTTCTTTCTTTCTTTCTTTCTTTCTTTCTTTCTTTCTTTCTGCAAGACAATGATGAAAAAGCCCTTTGAGCTAGCCAGTGCAGACGTTCCAGGGCAACAGTGAGCCAGCTGAGAACAATCGCACTTGGAGCCTACTGTTTTGCCAAAATGCTGCAGCAAGTTCTGGTTCTCATTTTTGCTTCCTGGTAAAATGTCACTAGTAACATTATTCTTAAAATTTTAGTTATTTTTAAAATGTTAACAAGACCAGTGGCAGAAAAACTGCTGTAGCTAGAGTAATTATTATTTGGTGTACAAATTCTTGTCTGGGAATACATTGTAGAGCTAGGAAGTAACTTGTTCCCCTAACAAATTACTCTGGCAATTTCCCTGAATGATTGGTAAAGCCCATGGCTGTAATTCACTACTTGCCGGTGGAATGGAAACCAGTTATCTTCCTCTTATTTCTCTCTCTCTCTCTCTCTGTCTCTTGCTGTCTCTCTCAATCTCTCTCAATCTCTCTCAATTTCTGTATGTGTGACCCAGTCTGAGCAATGGAAGAGGTGGTCAGGGTTGCATGAGTGGCAGCTTTGTACCACAGCTTTGTATTGCCTTTTACATTTTTATCAGAATTTCCAAAGTGCAATATCTGAATTGGCCACTTGGGGGCGGGGTGAGGAGGGGACAGAGAAATTTTTCCTGTATTTTTAAATGGTGCAACAGTTGCAATGGCATTAGCTTGATTATGACAAGTGACTTAGGGCCTTTCCGCACTACAATTTTATAGTGCTATTATTCCACTTTCACTATTCTATGGAATCCTGGGGTTTGCAGCTCAGGGAGGGGCATTTAGAATTCTCAGCCAGAAAGCTCTTTGGCCTCAGTAATCTTCAACCCCCAGAATTCTATAGGATGTTGAAAGTGGAATAATAGCACTAGAACAGTGCAGTGCAGAAAGGCCCTTAATGAGTAACCTTGCTGGTAACAGTAACAAACAATAATATAGTGGCGGATGATCAGAGTAATGAGTAAGGAAAGCAGTTCCTTGTAAGGACCATTGCAAACTCTAACAAGTTTTTTAAAAAAACAAAACTCAGAAATGGAGTTTAACAAATCTCCCTTGGCAGAGATGTCTAGAGTCGATGTCATTGACATACAGCCCGTGTTCTATGTACTTTTTGTCCACATTCAAATGATATATGGATTTCGCTGCTACAGGATTTGCTGATAGCCACTGGCTTGGATGGTTTTTAACAGGAACAAATTATAATTGATAGAGGACAAGCCTATCAGGAGCTTCTGTCCATGAATGCTAAATAGTATGTAAAAGCTTAGAGACAGTATATTTCTATGTGCCAACTTGTGGCTTTGCACTCCCTTGGTACCTATGCCTGCCTCTTTTCTTTGGATGCACAGACTTTATTTGTACATGCTCAACAGAAGGTTTAAGAAATTTTGAGGCTGAAGGAAAATTTCAGTAGGGAGAACAGCATTCTTACGGGGGAGGCAGTGCCTTTATTTTGCCCACCTAGCCGTAGCTACACCCCTGAGATCCATGTTCCTTCTTCTCTTCCTCTTATTCTATGATGAAAGGAGGAGATCCACGAGCTGGAGATGAACCACCTTCTTCCATGTTTAAAGTAACCAGAGTGATGGCCAAACATGAGGGACTGTGATTTCTTCAAACTGTGGTTAAACACTACAAGCCAGGATCGAGCTTTATTTTTTTTTGAAACCATGGTTTCTTTGACAGAGAAACGTGAGATGTTTCTTATCTCCTGTTGCTTGGAAAAGAGAAGAGGAGCATTCATGAGCATGTAGCATATAAAGGTTCTTTAGGCAGCCCCAAATGATGGTTTTTTGTTACCTCTGGACCTGGCCAGGGTGTACGAAGTGAAATGACTAGCAAGACATCAATGGTCTGATGCTTTGGGATCTTTCTTCTCCAAGATGAGATAAAACCAGCAGGCAGGTGGGCTTTGGAGACTTGCTGCTCGGTTTCTGAAACTCATCAGTAGAACCATTAAAGTCCACACCCCTGCAGCTGTCTGCAGATTTCCTCCCCAGTTTCTAAAGCCATGCATTATGTAGGAAATTCTAATTATTGAAATGTGCAAGGTCACGCTCTAGGTGAACTTGGCAACAGTTCAAATACATCTCAGGTTTGGAAAGTTTTTAATAGCCTTGACCGTGCCAAGTGGTGATTTCATAAAAAAGGTATGGCTAATTTCACACTTCAGATAACGTTTCTATCCCTCTCCCCCTACCACTGAAATCAGTAAAACATGCTGGTACAAGAATTGCTAAAGGTCAAAGACACTGGAGAAATGTAATCAGTTATTAATCCAGATAATTAGATATTAACATCAGCCTGGGGTGCATTAGAGGGGGATTTGTCTTGGATGAATTGAGGCCCTTGCCTTTCCCTTATTATAGTCCTCTACAAATTTATGTTGGGAAACAAGAAGCATTTCTCATTTCCATAAGATTCCTCTTCAGATTTGCGGTTGGAGCGGCATCAACAAATAACTACGTCCATCCACTGAAGCATCACCAAAGTACTGAGGATGTAATTCTTTGCTTTTGTTTTTCTCAAAAGAAGGAATGAGTAATTATAGCAATTTTCTTTCCACCATGAGAAAGCCTGGTTACAGTTTACCGTCTGAGATTTGTTCAGCACAAAATTTGTGTGGCATTTTTTTCACAGAAAACTGTTTTTTCTAAGTAGGTTGCAGCCTTTGTTGCACAGAAAATAATGGCCAAGATCCTAGATGAGAGACTCAATATGCCTAAGTTAAGTGTACTTAATATACTTAACTAAGGCCATTTCCGCCGTACACTGTAATAGTGCTATTATTCCACTTTCAACCTCCTCTGGAATTCTGGGATCTGTAGTTTACTGAGGCCAAAGAGCTCTCTGGCTGAGAATTCTTGAGGCCCCTCCCAAAACTGCAAACCCCAGGATGCCATAGGATGTTGAAAGTGGAATAATAGCACTATAACAGTGTAGTGCAGAAATGGTCATAGTTAAAAACCATGGAATATGAAAGTTAAGACAATTAAACGACTAAGAAGAATTAAAAGAAATTTAAAATACATAATTAGAAACTCAAATGCCCAACACAATAGACAAGGCTGTGAAGAAGAAGAATTGTGACTGTGGTCCTCCTTCTGATTGTTGTAGCCTTACTTACTGGTGGGACAGCGTTGGAAACATCCTTCTTTTTGGATAGCTGGACAGACGTCTTTCACCTAGTTTGGCTCCTGACTGTTATGGTAAGCGGAAGTGGTATTTACATAGTTTTACTGTAGTCTTACTGAATATGGAGCAGTTATGGATCGGTAACTCTGGGTTACGAATCTCTAACTACAATACAAAATGCCAACCATTATCTGTACACCCACCGAACTGTGATTAGATACCATGAAAATCTATGCAAGTAAACTTTCAGGTGTCTGGTCAAACGACAAACCCCAAACTACAAATCCCAGCAGATGACAAATCCTATCTTTCCGTCAGATGCAGCCATGACAGTTAACGTGGGGTCAAACTGATATAACTCTATATTGCAAACTCATTCTCAGCCTCCCGCATCCCCAAGTAGAGCTGAAGTTTTGCAACCGAACTTTTGGCTCCCCTCTAAGACCAATTGTGTACCAGATTTTTGCGGGGACTTGACATTGGTAGAGGTAACCCCAAGGTGTTCTGAGTTACTGACCTTTAGCAAGGAAGGGCTGAGGTTCCAGAGGGCTTGCAAAGCAAAGGAGAGGGGCTTTCAGGCAACCTGTTTCATGTTCACCTGAAGTAAATACTTGATGGGCATTCACCTCAGCTTCCCTCCTGCGGTTGAGGAGTGGCATGTCCCACACCACATCCCTGGCTCTCCTTCCTTCTTCTTCCATACCTACAGTAAGGTATGGCTCTTTTGAGGAACATGCACGCTTTTCATGAATGCCCACTTCTTGATGTTTGTGTCTGTGAGTCACAGTCACACTGAGCCTTTTTGTTTACCAGCTGTGTACATGGGGCCAGCTCCAGGTTTTTGTGGGTCCAGAAAGAGGCCTCCCTCAAGGAGGGCTCACCGCTTGTAGGACTTCTTTGATCTTTAACTAAATTTTCTTGCTTGGTCTCCCAAGATCTAGAAGAGTGTCAGGGAGGAAAGGAAGAATTGCACTGCAATGGGAGCCAGGCAAACATTTTTGACAAGTCAGATGTGGTCAAGGTGATGACACATGCGTTAGTTGTATTCAGTTGTGGCTGGTGGGTTTCATGCCAAGGGTACAGTGAACCTGTTCTGGGTTTTCTTCTGGTCTTTAAAAGAGTTCTCTGATGCACTGAACCTATTCTGGAGATAGGACTCAACACTTTGGACAGTTTCTTTAAAGTCCTGAGATGTGACTCATGGATTCCTGCTTTCTACTCCAGATTAGTGCCATTCCCTCTACATTAGGGCTGCCAGCTCTCAGGGCTTGGCCTGGTGTCTCTAGGTTTTGTGGGTCATATCCAGGCAAGAAAGCAGAGCCATGAGCAAATCTCCAGCTCAGCTAGGAGAGAAGCAGCTTGCTACAATTTATTGCTGCAACTTGCAAAGATTCTCCAGAGGGTCTGTTTGTTGCCCCTCACCACTAGGGTTAGGGGTGCAGGACCCTCGCAAAAGTGGGAAAGAAATCATAGATATCAAGGTGCATCAAGGTGTGTGTCTGTGGGAATGGGACAAAGTTATGGTGGGAAGAACAGGCATCCCTGGTACAGGGAAAGGAGAGGGAAAGGGGGTGCGTCAGCATGGTGACCCCATGATTCCTCTCTCTTGCCCATCTCCTTCCTTGGGTGTAGGGGTGGGGGCTTGTGGCAGATGGCTTGTGATGCTGAGAAATTGGGCTGTGAGCTGTCCTCAGCTAGCCATGCAGCAGCTGGTGGTGGAGAAGGAGGACCAAAGGTAGGTATTCAAAGAGTTGTGTAGCCTGATCAGAACCATTGGATTCTGGAAGGTCTCCCAGAAGGTTCTGGAAGATTCTGGAAGGTTTCCCAGAAGGTTCTGAAAGATTCTGGAAGGTTCTCCAGAAAAGAAGTGAGGTGAAGTGTGGGACAGGGATTGGAGAAACAAACAATCAAACCCATGAAAGTCAAACCTGCAGATGGGGAGGGCTGACTGTCTACATAACTAGCTTCCATCTTCCTTCCCAGTTATTGTGGCACCAGGGCTCACCCTCCACTCTGCATCCACCTTCTGGTTGGAATCAAACAGGCTAGATTAAATGTTCCTTATCTCATCCTGTTAGGTTAGTGAGAAAGAGCAATCCTTTCATTTCACCATGCTTTGGGAACAGCCCCTTTAGTTAAAATTTCTGTCCTAATTTCCAAAGCAGAAGTTACTTTCTCTCTCTCTGCTCCTCTCTCTGTCTCTGTGTCTGTCTCTCTCTGTGTGTTTCTCTCTCTGTCTGAAGAACAAGCTGCAAGCAACTGTGTACTTAATGCTTAATGCCTGCTAATGTCACCAGGGACTGTCTCTAGGTCTCAGATTTTGGTCTAGAAATCTCGGGCATGATCCTGAACTGGCAACCCTGCTTTACATGGAGATGGTTCTGAAGTGTCTTCTGACATGATCTAGAATACAGCCGCGTGAATGCTGGCGGATGCTTGCTGCTGTTGTTGTGTGGGAAAATCTATCCCTTTCAATGTCCTTCCATTTAGTTTGTTGTAAATGTTAACATTTTAATCTCAAATATGAAGAAATCCACAGATTTTGGTGCATTCTTATCAAAAATGTATGGAAATGAAATTCTCTCCCATTTGCCCCTAACCAGATTCAGCAGATAGAGCCATTGCTACCATGAAGAAGATCTTTTTGTTCATGTCTACCACACAAGTACTAAAGACGAGGAGCTCAAATTCATATGAGGAGAATGCAGTCCTTAGGTGTTGCTGTGCTTCATAACATTAAATGAAAACGTCAAACTTTGCATCTGTTTTGCTGCATTTGCTCCTCATCAGTTCATGGCTATTGGGGAATGAGCATACTTTTCATTTAGCACACTTTCTACAGTATATCTGAAAGAAAAAAGAAAAAAAGTACACACTGGGACCACAATATGATCTTTCTTCGTCTCCTGCAAGCAATTTTCCAGTCTGTGCCAGACAAAGAAGATGGGTGGCTTTTGAAAGCTAGTGTCTTCTGGTTGGCCTAACAGATGTTTCACCATAAGATGGAGTTGGGAGTTTCTATTTTTCTTGTTATTTTATGGCCAATATGGCTACTACCCCTGAAATCTTGAGAGGACTTTGCTGCTTTGCCACTCCCCAGCTCCTTGTGTTGTTGGTATGTTGCTGAGCAGTCCTCTCTCTCTTCTCTTCCCACTCCTGTTCCACTTGCTATGGGACACCAAGCGCTGTCAGAGATATTTCTGGTGGATGAAAGATCTGGGATGAAGTAGGTCAGATGACTCCTTGATCACTACAGGAACTTGCTGTAGCATTTATCTTGAGATGTTGATGACAGAAGAGTATATTCTATATTGCCATATTATGCAGTTGAAGTGGACTTTGAAGGAGGGTTAGTCTAGGTAGCCTTAAGACTCTATAAAAGTGTTAAAAGAAATCCTCCAAAAGTGTGTGGCAAGTCAGAGTGTTTTGCAATATGCTGCGCTAGCAAGGCTCAGCAGAGTTCCTGTCTCCAATACAAGGTTAGGTCGCGATGTGCATCGTTGCTTGAGATGTTCTGTAAACCATTTTCTGAAATGTAAACAACTAGGGAGATAAGGGGGAAGTGAAGACTATAGCAAAACCTCAGAGAAGGAGGGGCGAGGGGAAGTGTCTTTGTGTGTCAGAAATGCTATAAAATCATTTTGTTAACTGGGTTCGGGGCTCCCTGGCACTTTTTGGAAACGATTCCAGCCAAGCAGCCCGGTCGTTTCTTTTAATAAACTCTTTTTCCTTACCTTCGTGGTCTCACCGCCTGTGTTCCCGCTACACAGTGTGGGTTTGGTCTTCTGACCATCCAGAGCGTTCACACACTGATGACTGATCGGATGGGGTCATTTGTCAACGGTGTAGAATAAGGATGAGAGATGGAGCGTTTAGCAACTGTACAACCAAGCAAGCCCCAAGGGCTTTGGAAAAGTCTGCTTGTAAAACGCTTGACCTTCACCTTGCTTTTGAGTCCAGAAAGCTGAAAGGAATTAGTCCTAGTTACAGTTCCAAGCCCATCCACACCCAAAAAGTTACTGCTACAGTTATGAATTTATAACAAGTAACTGTTTGGCTTTCTTTCTATTGAAAACTAAATAAAATAAATAGTTAAAGGTGGCAATGGAACGTGATAAGCCACTGGCCGGTCATACAAAACATACTTAAGTGGGAAGGCCATTGTAACTGTCAAAGTATTTAAAATAGTTATGTGGTAAAAGGTGTGATGTTATTATCCCTTGCTGCCATTACAATTGTAATGTACGTCATCGTCGTCGTCGTCATCATTTAATTATATTTATTTATATCCTGCTTTTTTCCTGAAAAGGACTCAAAGCAGCTTACGGTAATTTAAAAGAACGTAGTTAAAAATCACAGAATATAAACATTAAAACCCAAATAAAATAATCAGATACAAATTAAAAACAAAGTTAAAATGCATAATTAAAATACAAACATCCATAAATGCTAAGAACAGCCAGCACCTTTCATCAGCCAGGCCACAATCACATATTTTTGATTTCCAAACAATGAAATACAAAAAAGAAAAACAATAATACCTAAGCACATCGATTAATCATACAGACATACATGCCATTCCTCCAACTTCATATACTTGTTATCTTCTATAACAGATTTCCATTTTATTTTAATTTGGTTTGCAGGTTAACCGGATCTTTATCTTATATAGAAATAATTTTCTAGATTTCACTCTCAATTATCTGAGCACTGAACTTATACTCTACCTGTTACATCTGTACCCAATATTTTTTAAAAAATCACATATCACATATTCAATGCCACTTACGATCACATATTAAATGCCTGTTGAAATTAAAAAAATGTCTTTGCTAGTCTATGGAACGGAGGTTGCATCCCGTGAATGCTCAGTCTTGCTGGATCACACAGATACAAGTAACTGCTCAAGTGAGCAAGCCAATTCATGGCTCCCGAGAGAGAAAGCTTTAAGCTATGCAGAGTCCCTAGTTCATTTAGCCTGGTGAGAGACGTCTTCCCATACGGAGATCAGCCATATCGTGAGCTCTTTGGAAAAAGAAAAAAAGATCATGTTGGAGGTTGGCAGCAGGTTGGATTCCCAAGTGTTTGGGTATTTCTCTTTTGGCCCTGACTATATGGGTGAATGGCAGCCCAATTCATCAGATTTTTCCAAATGAGCTCACAGGAGTTCGTACATGGACATTTAAATATCTGGCAACCAGCCCTCATATAGCTCATATTTTCCAGTTCATGGGAGAGAATGCCATACAACTATGGGCATTCTTATGCATCTATTTAGATTCTGTTGGCCTTATCTAGCAGGTCTAGCCTAACCTGGGCAACATGATTCGAAGCAAAATCAGGTGGGCTTGACAGACAACAGATTCAAGAAGTGAAAAGTCTGCAAGACCTCATCCCCCCGCTCCAGCTAAATGCAAAGCTGAGCTAGAAAGAACCCTCATGCTGTATTGCTTTTCTGTGTGTGTGGAGTTGGCATGCGTGGACATACACTGGACCCTCTCCCTTTGCAATCTCAAGAGGTGCAGGCTACCAAAAGGTTTGTCATACAGTTCAGTTGGACTTAGTGGCTCTAAGTGCTTGCAGCCAGTGTTGACTTGTCCACAAGATATGCCCTTACCTGGGCAAGGGGTAACTTAGCCAGGGTAGTCCATGCATTGGGTAATTTCCCAGTTAGACTGCTGCAATGCACTCTACGTGGGGCTGCCCTTGGAGATGATTCAGAAATTGCAGCTAGTGTAAAATGTATCGGCTAAAACATGTAACGCTGGGTTTGCAAGCTGCCAATATGGCTCCAGACTAAATTCAAGACTGCAGGAATAACAGTGAAAGCTCTAAATAGTCTGAGATCTCAATACTTGAGGGAGTACCTCTCTCTTTACATGCCTGCCCTAGAGGTGAGGTTTGCCTTCTGTGTCTCATCAGAACGGTCAATACATTGAAGGATGACATGAGACAGGGTCTTCTTTGCTGTGATTCCCCAGTTATGGAATTCAAAGGCCTGGCTGGCACCTCATTGGTATCATTTTAGAACCAAGTTAAAGCATGGCTTTCATTAAAGCCTTTGGGGCCAAGTTTGCTTGATCTAATGTAAACATGTGGAATTATTTTAATTTGTTTTACTTGGTTTTATGTTGTCCAGTTTTAACTGATAAATGATTTAAAGTGTTTGCAGTCTTTTAAATTGCTATTGTTATTGTGTATGATCCCCATTTTGATTTTGTGATACGCTACCCCTAGATCTTTCAAAATAGAGCAAGTATAGCTTTTTTAATAAAGCAGAGAGGTAGACATGCAGAAAAGTCCAAGGAACCTTGATGAGAAGCATCCTAGACTATAGTTTGGGACTTCTTATATGATTTGTGCAAAAAACAACTCCCCACTCCCACTGGAAACAGCTTTCTTCCTGCATTAATGCTGTTTTCGGCACAAAAATTCCTGCGCATGAATTTTGCACAGAATAAGTCCTCAACTGCGAATAGTCTCCAAAAACTGTGCAGTTACTAATGACATTCTCACACGGGAAAGAAATTGGTTAAATTACTGATTGCTTCTTTTGAGAATAAATCAGACCATTTCTGCACTAGACTGTTACAGGGCTATTATTTCCCTTCCTAAACTGCAAAACCTGGGATTCCATTGGATGTTGAAAGTGGAATAATAGCACCGTAAGAGACTAGTGTGGAAATGGCCTAAGTGAAGAATTGCATCCCTGAATAACCCTTCAAACAGAACAGAGAGCTGAAATCCCACAGCCTTCCTGGATGTTCTTGGACTGTAACTCCCAGTAGCAGCACTGGTTGGAATAGCCAATGGTAAGGAATGTTGGGAGGTAATGTCCAGAAACCCTTGGAGTGTCCCAAATTGCCACCCCTGAAATAAGAAGATGCTACAAAATTAAGAACTGTGGGCTGTAAAATGGGACACCTGGCCATCTTGCTCAAAGGTAATGGTGCAAAAATGACATAGTGAAGGGGGGGCATTTGTGCTATTTCACTAGCCTAGTATTTAGTATACTTTAGATATCTGCTGAGATCCCCTCTTCATTGGAGTTGTGTTTCTTATTGATTCCTCTGTAACTGTAATTTGAGCTGTTGGTTCCAGGCTCCAAGTTTGTAGAGTGACCAGGAAAGATGTTCCCCAAAGTTCCTTCTCTTCTTTCCCAAGTTTGGATATTTTGGACCATAAATACCAAAATCCTCAGCCCAACATAGTCTGGGGATTTGTGGCCCTGCAGTTAAAAAAAAATCACTTTCCCCAGCTCTGGTATGAGATTACATTGTCACTTCATTTCTCATCTAAGAGACTTTGGGTTGCGGTGCATGACTCTGCTTCCTTTTATCTTCAGAAAAACCATGTGAGGTAGGTTAGGCTGAATAAGTGGGGGAAAGGAAGTGGCTTTTTGGAATACAACAATCCCCAAGCTAGATTCCGAGACTTGCAGTCCAAAAAGCAACTCTTCTAAGCTATGGCTCCACCCAACCCAACATGCAAAATTGCCGATTCTGTTGCAATGGAGTTACAGAATATCTTTGACACTTTTTCCTACTCCCTCTGCAGTGTGGGCAACTTGGTAGTTAAAAATTAATTTTATCCCAACGTAATACAATTATTGCTTTTCCCCTCCAGGCTGGAAACTGTGTGCGTTGATTTCTGCATGGCAAGGGGAGAACATGGCTCTCCCACATGTAGCCCATCGCGGTGGCTGAAGAACCAGGGAGGTCTTTGCCTTGGCATGCAAGAGCTTCCAGAAAAGTCCTTCATTCCAAACCTTTCATTCTACTGCCACCTCGTGGGGCTGGAGGGGGAAAGCCACGCTCCCTCCAAGGAGGCATTCTGATTTGTAACTTCACTACCTGACATTTGTTTTTGTCAGACTTGATTGAGTGGGTTTTCAGTAGGTGAAATTGCCCGTGCCCTTTCTTTCGGTTGTTTGGTCCAATGGCATTGTGGGTAAAGATGGAAGGAAACAAGTTGCACGGTAGTCCCAGGCTGCGCACAGATATTGGCTCCATATTAAGGTTAGACAAACAAATGTCTTTTTAAATTCCGCCCCCCTCCTTATTTGATGGCGTGTTTGTAGCTCCCTGGGAAAGGGGAACCCTTCTGCATTCCTGGGGAAGTTCCCAGCCTCTTAGTAAATGTCTCAAGCTGTTGGTAATCCCGCTGAAATGAGATACGCCACGGGCAGCGTGCATGTTTCCGCTGGGTTGGGAGCATGCATGGCAGAATTCCCCTTAGCGGCTTTGCCAGCAGATACAGATGGATGCTCGAATAAACTTTCTCTTTCACTCCCCCCCAGCCCCCCCCTGCCCTCTGTGTAAATTCCAAATATTTCTTTCCTTGAGACATCTCAGGGAACTTGGTAAAACTCGTAATGGCTTTTAACAGCTTTCGGGAATCAGCCTGTTCTTCTTTATTTTCCTTGAAACTTCAGGCCATTCAGGATCTTGGATTAGTCTGAATTCTTTTTTAAAAGTCTGGATTAGGTCTTTAGAGATGCCTTCAGTTCTTTATATGTAATGATGAGGTCCTGGAGGTCATCAAATCTTCTTTGGTCCTCATGCTAGTGACAAGAGTGTTTTCCTCACTGGTGGTGCCATAGTGAAGTTTTGAAATGCAGGCATTCATCTTTTTTGTTGTTACCTTGCTGTTTGTGCTTTTGTGCCGTTTTATGGCAATCCCACTATATGGTTTTCTTGGGGAAGTTTCTTCATAGGGGGTTGTCACTGCCCTCCTCTGAGGCTGAGAGTGTGTGACTTGCCCATGGTCACCCACTGGGTTTCCAAGGCCGAGCAGGGATTCAAATCTCAGTCTCTCAGAGTCTTAGTCCAACACTCGAACCACTATTCTACTCTGGGTCATGGGGTTATCATGTTCCAGCTCCTCAGATCCAAGCATCAAATGTCCATATCATCACCAATTTGCATATTGTGCAAATTAAGCACATGACTAGTTGCATTTGCTGCTGCGTTTCAGCCTTCACACCAATCCTTCCTATGTTCTCACAGGGAGCATATTTCTGAGTGATCATTCAAAAGGTTCCCACCCTGTTCAAAGACCAAAAAACAAACTAGTCTTCCCCCAAAACGTTATCTTTTCTTTGTCATTATTGGAATCCAGTCGCCAACAACCTAAGATTCGCATCAAAGATCTATCTTCCCCTTTCACATTTTCCTAGCACCTCCTTTCTCAGAGTAACACCAGCAATACAGATCAGATACATCTCAGACGGCAGAGCACTGGAAGTTAGAAGACCTCCACTGACGTTACTGCACCACCACCACCCTATCCCTTGTGGTGCAGTGACTCTTCTCCCTTGCCACGCCTCTTGCCACTGCAATGCCTCCCTTGCTTACTCTTGGCACGGAGTTGCAGCACCTCCTACACTGCCTTCTGTCCCTTCCGTTCACTTGCCTCACATGCCTTCACCTTGCTTCTTGCATTCTGTCATTGCATCTCTCACTCTCTCTTCCCTTCCTGATTTACTTGCACTGCCACAACGCCCTCCTTGGCACCATGGCTCAACTTGAACCTCCCTCCCTTTCTTCTTTTCCTCTGCTGTTGCACCTCCTACCCATGCCTTGTCCCTTTGCACGGCCTCTTTCTACTTGCACTCCGTTGCTGAACCTTGGAATTCCCTTCCCTCCTTCCTCCGACACTGCATCACCTTGTGCAGCCACACCACCCTCCCTTGCACTGCCGGTCCTTTCCTCGTGGCTTGACTCAGCTTGCACTCACAGTCTACTTCTCTCTCCAGCGCCCCCCAGTCATGCCCTGCTTCCAGAACATGGACTCTGACTCAGAGTCTGAAGCAGGGGCCGTGCATCATGTACAAAACTTTTGATTAGAAATTTTCCTAGAGATAAAAAAAAAAATGAGAAGAAACCGCCAATTTAATAAAGAGATCTGTTTAACCTTGAATCTAAGAAAATTGGGATTGAGTAAATCAGAAGACTACACAATAAATTTTTCTTTAAGAGCTGTACATGCAGTAATAGCATTGGGATGGAAAAATAATATTGGGATAAAAAAAATTGGATGCATTATATAGCGGAATCTCTCCTATTTGATTTTCTAAGGGAAAGGGAAAGGAGATACAATGGGTGAATAAGTGCAACCAGTTGGTGGGATAATTGGGGCTTCTGGGTCGAAAAGGCTAAAGGTGAAAAAGGTTACAAAGAAGTGGGAGAAACTACTGATAAAATCTTCCACATTTTGGACAATGGTCACTAAAATTACCCTTTAAAGCCATCAATGGGGATTGAGGGTGGGTGGGAGGGAGGACTGGCAAATAAAAAAAATTGTAATTTGTAATTTGCAATATGCAATGTGTTGTAATATTGTATGTTCAAATTTTAAAATCAAATACATTGCAAGTTTTTTTTAAAAAATGAAACAGGGGACATGCCAGGACCTGCTGTACAGGAAGAAGTTACGGTTCCACAAACAGAACAGGGGGCAGTGCCAGCTCCAGCAGAGAGCCCTGTCCCCTCAGACCTAGAAGACAACTCACCTATATCTACCTTTGTTGAGCACAGACAACAATGTCGATCCCAGAGAATTCATAACTGGCAACAATTACTCAGGCAACAGCTGTGTTAGGCTGAGGACCTATATAACTGCCACCCTTCCCCTCCAGCAGTTGTCAGAGCTTATCTGACCTCTCTGTTTGCTGGATGCCTTGCTGAACTCCGTGGGCAACTCTGGATTATCTTGACTGACTTCAGACTCACTTGCCTTCAAATTCTGTTGGACATTATTTTTTACTTCATGCTTACTGAATAAAAGTAAGTAACAAGCTGGGAGTTGTTCAGTTTGTTTTGTTTGAGTTATCAGCTGTGCTGCTTGAACTGAGATAGGACAGCCCCCTACTTTCCTCCACTTCTGTCTGTGGCCTGCGTCACTTCTGCTGTTGCCTGCCTGCCTTCTAAAGAGGCACTGGCTGTACAAAAGCAGCTGGGGCAATTTGGACAGAGGGCAGGTGGGCAGGGAGGGAGATGAAGGTGGTGAGTTACAGTTCCTGCAAGATGAAGAATGGAGGAAGCCCGTTTCTGCACTACACTCTTATGGCGCGATGATTCCACTTTCAACATCCTATGGAATCCTGGGGTTTGCAGTTCCATGAGGGGCCAGCTGGCCCCTCCCGAAACTGCAAACCCCAGGATTCCACAGGATGTTGAAAGTGGAATAATCACGCTATAAGAATGTAGTGTGGAAATGGCTGAAGAAGGGAACAAAACGAGCTGGGGAGAAGTAATGGCAGTGAAAGCAACAAGGGTAGTGGCAGTGTCAGGGATCAGGGAGGAGGTAATGTGGAGTGTTGAGAAAATAACTTACTCATTTATTTTTTCAACATACATTTTCTACTTTCTTGGAACTCTGAATCCACCCAAAGCACTGTATTGGTGGATCT
The DNA here is from genome assembly GCA_948472985.1 of Iguana delicatissima. NCBI lineage: Eukaryota > Metazoa > Chordata > Lepidosauria > Squamata > Iguanidae > Iguana > Iguana delicatissima. Next base: position 232,192 of record CAOKZL010001743.1, on the reverse strand, counting down.
GGGAAATTTAGGGATATTTCTCATTCTTGATTAAGCAGAAATTTTACATGGGTGTATGAGCAGTTGTGGCTGCTGGCTCCTATATCACTTCATCCCATATCACAGGTTGTGGATGAATAAACCTGAATTCTTTGGCAGTAACATCTTTCTATCTCAAACAGAGCAGGAAAAACAATATTTATCCCAGAGAAATGGGGACAATCTTGTCCTCTGCTGCCCACTGGTGGCCAAAGGTGGCAAGTATCATTAATTTACGTTCTCTTTTCTCCCCCACTTCCTGAACCTGAACATGGATATTTATATTATGGGAGGTAACGAGAATGCTTTCACGTTGCATTTGGTCTGTTGGATGGTTGTAACATCTAAGAACCATCTTGCTCTCCTCCGCATGAATCAGTCAATTGTTAGTGGAATAGTCAAACTAACACTAGCTACTCCCTGGGGTAGATTTTTTTTTTAAAAAAGCATTGGCTCCTTGTGGCTTCAGCATCATGCCATGTCATGCTGAGGCCAGAGGCTTGGACTCCCACGTCAGTGGTAGCGGTGCTGGTGGTTTTACTGAAGGCTTTTCGCCCTACACTGTTATAGTGCTATTATTCCACTTTCAACATCCTGTGGAATCCTGGGGTTTGCAGGTTAGGGAGGGGCCTTTAGAATTCTTAGCCGGAGAGCTCCTTGGCCGCAGAAAACTACAAACCCCAGAATTCTACAGGAGGTTGAAAGTGGAGCAATAGTTGTGGAATAATTGTTGTGTGCTTTCAAGTTGTTTCCAACTTAGGGAGACTCTAAGGCAAACTTATCATGGAGGTTTCTGGGACTGAGTGTGTGTGACACTCTCAATATCACACAGGGTTTTTCCATGGCTGAACAGGGAATCCAACCCTGGTTTCTAGGGTTATAGTCCAACTCTCAAACCATGACACCACTACTCTGGCTCTCATTTAAATTATAGCAATCTATGATATAAATGTGGCTATGCAAACTATATATCTGTGACGCATTTCCACCACCTTTGGTGCAGTGAGAGATCCTGGTCTAGTCTTCACTGTCAGCAGAAAGCGTCGGGAAGTGCTGGACGAAGGCGATTTGTGCTTGCGTCAACAGGGAGGATAGAGTACAAACGTATTTACTGTACACTTTCAATACATCTTATAAAATTATTCACGCTCTCCTCCATCCTACACTAGAAATGATGGCCATTTCACATTTGGTTCAATAGAAGGGACTTCAAGTTTGCATCATTCATTGGTTGTGCGTGTTGCATTCTGTCATGCCCCCATAGTATGACTTTTTCCTATAGGATGACTTCAGGCTCCTCAAACCAAGCTCATGGAAGACCAATCCACATCGCATGGTATTGAAGCAGATCAGGGGCTTCACTGGTGTTAAGACAGATGATGATCAAGCCTTTCCTTCAAGGTTCAAATAGCTTCCTTTCCAAATCTGGGATGGTGGTGATTAATAGCAACTTGGCCCCAGGGAACAAAGCAGAGGTGTAGCTGGAAGGGAGGGCAAGATGAGTACTTTTTCCCACAAATATGAATTCTGCCCCTTATGAAATTTTCCTTAAATCCTCAAACTTCTAGCATAGCAGAGAATAAGATGTTGCAAATTGTTCATTCCTAGAACTCTTCCATTCACTCTGTTCACATTCCCTTGGTTACTTTGCCTGCTCCTTTGCCTGCCCCTTTGCACAGCTAATGCTATGCTAGAATGGAGTAGTGAAGGAATAATTCGTTTGGAGGGGCAGCATTCTTATTTGGGACAGTGCCCTAATCTTGTCCCCCATAGCTATAGACCCTTGGAGCAGAGATGTGTAAAAGTGCGGTCTTGGAGAGTCACCAGAAATAGAGTGTTCATCTTGCTGTGGATGAAAAGCTATACATAACTAAGCGAGTTCCAGTGACACTGGTGCCCCCCAACTGTATTCTGGGTGGAGCTCTGAAGGCTTAGGTCTGAAGCCTTCGCCTTCTAAGCATGGAAGATTGAAACAATTGTCTCCAATTGTGATATCACACCAGTTCAAGGTCCATCGCACTAGGGTCACACAGTCTCAGAAGCAGCACAAAGAATGGTACCCACCCCATCATTTATGGGAAAGTGTGTGTACGGAAGTGTCATCTTGCCAAGCAATTGCCCAACCCAGTTGTCCATATGGTTGCTGGTCACACAAATCTCTTGCACTCCTCATTACTCAGCTGGTTGCACAACTGCTTGTGCAGGTCTGCTGCAATCCAGCTGATTTTGTACTGAATTTGCATCCCAGTAATTTGGACAAATATCCTTGTGTGGGCTCTCTGGTCCTAGTCTAGGGCATCCTCTGCTCCAGCTATTTGTTTGTGAGATTTCTGGGAGTCCGGGTAGTGCAAAAGCAGGATATTATCACAATACCACCATCCTGTTCATGTTTCCCAGAAATAGGCAGCGAGAGGCATATTGTCTTTGATAACTCAAGGAAATATATAGATGTCATGAGTAGCACCAGTTGATAGCCTTATCTGCCATGGCCAGGGTGATGTTTTTGTGGCTGAATATTTATAGCTCCACCGCTATGTGGAAATGTGTTTCTATTTGCTTTCTATAAACATGAATGTCACAGCAATGAAACCCAGAGCAAAAATATGAAAATAAAGAGGCCGGGCTATGCAGACAAAGCTCCTTCCATTCTTGCTGCCTTCCAGTGAGGTGAAGGATATGTCCGTGGATTCCATGCTAGCAGCTGAAGGTGTGGAATTGCTATAGGTTGCACATTATGCTTTGAGTCCGACCACCAACAAGGTGCACCATCAAGGAAAATGTGCGTGTCTGTCTTAATCCGACACCTGTGAGAGCGAACTCTTCTGCTTTCTCCTATCATATAGCTTCCACCAGTCTGAGGAATCAGTCCTGAAGAGGATTTTTTTTCCTTTTCCCTCCTCTTCTCCTTTTCCTTTTGAGCCATGTCTCTTTTAGATGGTGAGCATGAAGGCATGAAAAGGAGGACACGGCAGGTGCCCTTTTTAAGAGTTGTGTAGCAGGTCTACCTTTTCATGCCAGCTTCACTTGCTGAAATACCCTTTTCCGCTACAACTATTAAAAGGACAAGACCCCTGTCCCACTTTTCACAAAAACTAGAGAGTACCCAATAGAATCTACAGAGGGGGAAAAGAAACATCTCCAGGTGTTCAATGGATGGCTGCTTGTTTTGGTTTTTGTTTGTTTTGGAAAAAGTCCAATGCATTTCAGCCTACAGACACACACACACACACACACACACACAAACATACATATATGTATATACACACACACACATATATACATATATATATAGCCTTCTTCATAAAAACATAAATATAAAATTAAAAATTAAAAGGACAAAACATAATCATATAATAAGATATATAGGTTGCAGCTCCCTGATCTGGAAACCCCAAATCTAAACACTTGCAAAACTGAAACTTTTTGCCATCAGCTGACAACTTCTGCCTTTGAGGCAGTGGCTGCAACACAGTTGCTCATTCATCTCTCAGGTGTGAGGAGTGCCGCAGCCCCTGCCTTGAAGGTAGAAGCAGGAAGCTGGTGGCAAAAAGGGAGAAACTGAGGATCTGAGTGCTGAACAAGTAGAGGGGCTGGAGCTGCCACCTCAAAGGCGGAAATGGGCAGTTGGCAATGTCCTATATAGGTCAGGGCTGTACAGCTGATAACTCAAACAAACAAATTGAATAGCTCACAGCTTGTTACTTGCTTTTATTCAGCAAGCGCAAGGTCGTAATCATAAACAGAGTCTGACAACTCCTGGAGGGGAAGGGCAGTTCCTATATAGGTCAGGAGCTTAAGCCAGCTGTTGCCTAACTAACTGCTGTCTTCTATAAATCCTTTGAGATCGGCGAAAGTTCTCTCTTTGCTGTCTACACTCAGCAAAGTTAGGTACAGAATCATAGAATCATAGAGTTGGAAGAGACCCCAAGGGCCATCCAGTCCAACCCCCTGCTATGCAGGAACACCCATCAAAGCATTCCTAACAGATGGCCATCTAGTTTCTGCTTAAAAACCTCCAAAGAAGGAGACTTGACCACACTCCGAGGCAGCAGATTCCACTGCCTAACAGCTCTGACTGTCAGGAAGTTCTTCCTGAGGTTCAGGTGGAATCTCCTTTCCTGCAGCTTGAATCCATTGCTCCTTGTCCTGGTCTCTGGAGCAGCAGAAAACAAGCCCGCTCCCTCCTCAACATGACATCCCTTCAAATATTTAAACATGGCTATCATGTCCCCTCTTAACCTTCTCTTCTGCAGACTAAACGTACCCAGCTCCCTAAGCCGTTCCTCATAGGGCTTTATGGCTTCCAGGCCCTTCACCATTTTGGTCGCCCTCCTCTGGACATGTTCCAGGTATAGGTAGGCTGTCTGCTGTTTCTGAAGGGGCAGGACTCTCTGCTGGAGCTGGCACTGCCCTCTGTTCTGCCTTTGGGATTTGTGGCACTGTAAACATGCAGGTCCTGGCACATCCCCTGTTTTTCAGTCTCAGAGTCCATTTCCATGATCTGGAAGCAGGGCATGACAGGCAGCAAAAGAGAGAAAGTGAGGGTCTGAAAGCCAAGGAAATAGGAGTGCTGCAGGTGCCACCTCAAAGGAGAAAGTGGGCGTCTGGCAGCAAGAGGAGAGATACTGAGGATAGGTGAAATGGCTGCTGGTGTGGATTCACACCAAGCACTAACCTTGCATTTCCACCATGTCACAGAACCTCAGTCGCTCTCCAGTCTCAGGTCTCACTCACCACACAAGTAGCGAATGAATGAAACACGAGGCTATTCCAAAAAAGATACCGTATTCCAAAATCCATAAAAATCTGAAATATAGGACACTTCTGGTCCCGAGCTTTTTGGATAAGGGAGGCTCAACCTGTATGTAAAATAAAAAATCATAATCATATAATAAGCCCAACATAATATATCATTTTCATGTGGCCTCCCCACACATGTGCACAAAAATGGAGTTTTTCCAGCAGTGCATAGGAGAGGGTCGTTCAGTCTGTCCCTTGTTGAGCCAATGTGTCTCTGAGCAGACCTCGTACAGATGCCTTGCACCCCACCGGGATTGCTGCTGTGTTTTAAAGTGAGCACTATTATAAGTTTGAAATGCAAAGTGAATATGAATTTGATGAATGATATTAATGACACATTTAATGGAAACTAAGAAGTGCAACACTTTGCCATATCAGGGGCTGGACGGACAGCTGTAAATATTTATTTCCTTTTAAATGTGCGATCTATGGAAAAGCAAAAAAACAACAACAACAACCCTATGAAACAAGGTGATCAATCTTGATATGGTTATATAAACAAAACAAATGACTTAATTTGTTTCAGGTTACAAAGAGCTGGGCTTCTAACAGGAGAGGATTTGTGAATTTATATAACAAACACGGTGCTACCGACACCAAATTACATCTCAATCAATGTTAAAAGGCAACTGACATTTTCCTTTTGATTTATGGATTAACCTTTACATCTAATACAGTCTTAACATTTATTTTCTTTTCATCAGTTCCTGGTAGCGCTGCAACCCCAGAGTTCATTGTAAGGAACTGACTAAATTAATAGCTTTTCCTTCGCCACACACACACACGCACACACCATGGCAAAGCCGCTAATGAAAAGCCTTGTGTTGTACAGTTGATGGATGTTCATATTTACACAAATAAGCAGAGCTCTTGCGCCACAAATATCACGGAGTTCCTCAGGACTTTCTCCAGAAAGTTAGCATCAGGCACACGGCCATGGGTAATCTGCTTAATGCAAATGGATTACTTGTCTACATAAAGTTATATCAGCGGCCTCTCGTAGCCCAAAATACAAATGATTTTCTTTTTTCCAAAAAAAAAAGTGCTATCTTTGATGGGTAGGTCTGATGTTCCTTGGAGGAACTCTCAGGCAGTATCCAACACTGGACTTGTTGGGGTTGAGAACAGGTCAACAATTCTTTACACAAAGTCCCAAGAAAATCAACAATAATGGGCAATAACGTGGGGACTCAGGCCATTTCCGCACTAGCCTATTATAACGCTACCATTCCACTTTCAACGTCCTCTGGAATCCTGGGGTTTGCAGTTTCGGGAGGGGCCAGTCGGCCCCTCCCGAAACTGCAAACCTCAGGATTCCAAAGGATGTTGAAAGTGGAATGGTAGTGCTATAACAGGCTAGTGCGGAAATGGCCTCAGATACAGTAGTTAGAGTGAACCGAATGTGCCCCTTTTGTAGACACAAGATTGAGTTTAGTTACTTCTCCAGTCCCTTTCCAGCCTTGTTCTCCTAGCACAGAACAAGCTTAGCACAGCACCTTGAGTAAACAGCTGAAATTCTGTCAGTAAGTATGGGTTACACATTCACATCTCTTTTTGAATGGGGTGCAGGGGGCTATTCTATAGCCCCCAGCACCCCACCTAAAACTTGTCCCCAGGCAGTTAGTCTTGGTAGAAGCAGTTGGTCTTGGCTCCAAGGGAAAGAGAAATGAAGGTACAGTCCACCTGGGAGTGCACCCCATTTCTTTCCTCTCCACAGCTGGGGCCACCTGCCCTTTCTTCTCCTCTTCCCCTCCCCATTAGTAAGCATCAGTTATCAGCAATGTCTCTTCAGGGCTTGACAACTGGGCAGGGTGGAGTGACGGATGGAACGCTGCAGAAGAACCTTTATCCTTTGTGTGCTTGATCCAGAATCTCAGCAACCTTATCTTGCAATGGGGTTCCTACAATAAAGCCTATCTTCTTCATTTCTTCCAAGCTGGTCTTTTTGCTGCATAGTCAACTCTCACACTGTCTTATATTACCTCCTTTTGGACTTTTGTTGGAATGACAGTGGAATCCAGTGTGATTGAGAAGGGACAGTAACTTGTCCTCATTGCAGCCCTCCTTGCGCACCCTAAAGCTGTCTCTGGAGGGGCGGGAAACCATCAGAAACTGATTTTGGGGAGACTTTGAGGGCCGTGGAAGGAGGAGAATTAAGTACTGTCATGCTGACTCTGCAGCCCCAGCACACGTTATGGATCCATGCACTCAACGGCCAGTTAGAAATACATACAAAAACAATTATGAGCACATCAGCCCATAAAATACTAATAATACTGCTCTTGCTCTTATCTCATTTTCATTATGTTCATAAGCTGCTGTTAAATGTCATTATAATTTTTTGTCCATTTGCTTCTTCTGAAGCATGTCAGGGTTATCCACGCAATACAGAACCTTTTCTGAAATTGGTTTCTTTCTAGTCTTTGGTTGTGTTTACTCTTCTCCCCATCTCATTCTCTCTATGTATATATTTTCAGGATGACAAAGCCAACATTCATTCACCTATCCTGTCTTTAGAATTACAGAAGTTTCTCTAGATACTTGCATGGCAAGATAAGGCTTAGGTTCCAGCATTCCGGGCACGGCATTTTTAGTGGTTGCTCCCAGGCCTTGGAAATCTCTCCCTAGGGCAGTGGTTCTCAACCTGTGGGTCCCCAGATGTTTTTGGACTTCATCTCCCAGAAGCCCTGAGCATTGACCATAGTGGCTGTGGCTTCTAGGAGCTGAAGTCCACAAACATCTGGGGACCCACAGGTTGAGAACCACTGCTCTAGGGAGACTAGGATGGCCCCTTTCTGGGTTTTCAAAGGAGCTACATGAAGCTTGGAAGAACTTCAGCTGCTTGAATAGCTCAAAATGACGGACATTTTCTTTCTTTAGAAGCATGCCTATGAAGATGGGCATCCGCATTTTAAAAAATGTGTCCTTACACTACTGAGGAGGAAGGGTTAAAGAATAAGCAAGAACCCAACGGAGCCCAAGGAGACTCAAGCACTCAAACAAGCACCACCTGGGACAGGAAGTCCTCTTATACTTCCTGTCAAGCAGGATCCAATTGACAGCCTGAGTGGGTGGAATCAGCCTGGAGCCTGAAAATAATTTACAGTGGGCTCTCCAGTTTTGTGACAGTTTAACAACGACAACAACAACAACAACAATTTCTTCCCCACTTCTCCCCAAGGCTCGAGGAGGGATGCAACATAAATTAAAATACAATTAAAAATACATCAACTGAGCAAATGCACATATCCTCTTGCTCATCTCATCCTCTTCCCCCCAGTAATCAGTGAATGACCATAGAATCATAGAGTTGGGATAGATCACAAGGCTATTGAGTCCAACCCCCTCCTTCCATGTAGGAAGACACCATCAAAGCATTCCCGACAGATGGCCATCCAGCTTCTGTTTAAATAATCTGCAAAGAAGTAGACTCCATCACACTTTGAGGCAGCACATTCCACAATCAAGCTGCTCTTACCACGAGGAAGTTCTTCCTAATGCTTAGGTGGCATCTCTTTTCTAATCCAAATTTGCAAAGGTCAAACTTGCGAATATGGAGGGATGGTTGCTACCTGCAATTCCATGATGGACCACAGTGGGCAGCCTCACTGAAATTCCACAAATCAGCAAAACTCTTTCTGGCACTTTTATTATTATCAGGGAGACCACAAAGCACAGACAAAGCACAGTTCCTTAAGAAGATTGAGAGAGAGAAGAGAGAGACAGTCAGCAGAAGTAAATGAGTTAAAGAAACTATTCCATCTTCAAGAATATGTTTGCTTCTTCTTCTTCTTTTTCTGCACAGAAAACAGAATGTTTACATAACTCTTCCATTTCAAACTTCCTTTCTTTGTTGTGTCAGGGATTAAGACAATTTCACAGTCAAGCTTGTCCAACTTCTTGGCTGGCGTCCGCATGGCAGGAGTGTGGGAACAGCCGTCACACCATACAGCCCTTCTTTGCTTTCTGACCTGTTTAGCCATGAGGTCAGAGGATATGCTTTTCTCTATGAATTGATCAGATTTAAACCCTACATAAAGAAATGTATATATTATATATATGTGCGTCTGTGTTTGCGTGTTAGAAAAAAGGCAGGCCCAAGGTATCGTGAGGCTTGAGAAGGACAACATGGCTGCCTTCCCCCATTTCATATACAGGAATGGGTCAGATGAGGAATTGAATTTTATTTCCAACATTACAACAGCCTTACTAGCAAGAGCGTGCTGGAAGCAGAAGTCCCCAAATAGTCATGATCCCAAGTTCTGTGAAGACCAGATCTTCTACCGTGTCTGAGGACAGCAGGGTCTCTTGGGGTGGAGGTGAGACCAGCTATATGATGGCTTGTTGTTGTGTGCCTTTGAGTTGCTTCCAACTTATGGCATCCTCCAGGTGAACCTATCATGGGGTTTTCTTGGCAGGATTTATTCTGAAGGGGGTTTGCCGTCGCCTTCCCCTGAGGCTGAGAAAGTGTGATGTGCCCAGTGGGTTTCCCAGGCTGAGCAGGGATTTGAACTCTGCTCTCCAGAGTTGTAGTCCAATGCTCAAACCACTATTCCATGTTAGCTCTCAGGTTTATCATCTAATTTCTCCCTGTGGCTCACTAATCAAGCCTCTTGGCATACCCTTCAATCTTTCACAAAGTAAAACTGGGGCACAAGTGGCCAAACAGTATCAGAGTATAGTCCAAGTGATAAAAATTATGAATAAGGAAGAACACACAAATTATGAGGGGCTGCAGCAGTCTGCTACTGGGAATGGCAAGATTTTGCCCCTTTAGTGTCCTTACCTCCCTACTGGGTTAATTACATACAAACTACTGCAACACTTTGAACTCAGTTTGCAGCAATTGGAGTGAGCTGAGGGCAAAGGGGGGAAGTGGGAATAGGAGAAAGAAACTGGGATATTTTAAAAGCAGCTGGAAAAGTGGGATGACAGAGGATTAACTGGGACTGTCCCTGCCAAATTAGGACAGTTGAAGGTACACCTTAATACCTGCCTGCTGGCTAGCAGAACAAATGCTGCAATGGAAGGACACCAACATTCATCCCAGGAGCAGAGCAGAGCAATACAAGGGGACTATTCGCCCTACAAAACTCTAGCACTATTATTCCATTTGGAGTTCCCTCTTATGGAATTGTGGGGTTTGTAGTTTAGAAAGGCAACTGCTAGCTGAAAATTTTAAATGCCTCTTCTCTACACTGCAAACCCCAGGATTCCATTGGACAGAATCGTGGCAGTTATAGTGGAATCGTAACATGATAATTACGCAATGTATGACAATGTTTGCATGATGAGCCCAAGCACTAGATTACCTGCTTCTGCCTGATCACAGGCCTGGCTGGTGGTCTCCATGCCACTAAGGCAGTGGTTCTCAACCTGTGGGTCCCCAGAGGTTTGTGGACTTCAGCTCCCAGAAGCCCCTGCCGCTATGGTCAGTGCTCAGGGCTTCTGGGAGCTGAAGTCCAAAAACATCTGGGGACCCACAGGTTGAGAACCACTGCACTAAGGTGATGAATCTACTTGACATTTCACTCCGAGCTTCCAAAGATCTGTCCAAAGTGCTGAACTCTATACCCAAAACAGGTTCAGCACCTTGGACAGCCCCTGTAAAGTCTCACCTAAAACCTGGAGTAGATTCACCATCACACTGAAATAGGAGCACCAGGTCTCAGTACCTACTGTTCACTCAGTCCCTGTTTCAGCAGGACACTCGGATGTCCTGCTTCCTTCCACAGAGCCAAGAATTGCAGAGGAACAGCTCATGACGTGGAACCTTGAATTGGATCAGGAGGACACTGTGTTCTTGGGGGGAGATAGTAGAGGCAGATGCAGGTAGCCTCTGAAATCCTTGAATAAAGGGTAGGATATTAATATTTGACCACATAAACCAATAAAATTAAGATAGTAGGTCACACTCATAGTGGCCCTGAGATCACAGGGACCCCCCAAAAATGGCATTGAATAAAAGCAATCACCTTTTGTTCTTCATTTGAGAATACAGGAATACCTCAACCCTCATGGCTTTTCTTAAATAGAAAATTGGTACTAGAAGCAGAAATAACATGGAAAGAGTAGAGATAGGTTCCTACAACACAAAAAGAGAAGAGCAGTCCAATATATTTCAGCTAACTTTTTATTCAAAACTAACAATATGCAGATATAAAATGAAACAACCAGGTAAGGTAAATGAAACCATTTTGAAACAGTTGAGAGACTACTAAAAGGTTACTTCTAAAATGCTTCCAAGGATGACTTTTTCCTTTTACCAGCTTCTATTTTGCTTTATGATTTCTATTTTGGTGGCCAAAATTATAGATCTATGCCCACATCTATCTGCCTGTCTATAGTGTAGTTGTGTGAGCATTGTGGAGACCAGGCTTTGATTCCCTGCTTGGCCATGGAAACCCACTGAGTGATCTTGGGGGTGACACACACTTTCAGTCCCAGAAAACCCTGTGATAACATTAGGGTCTCCATAGGTTGGGAATGACTTGAAGGCACACAACAACAACAGAATCTCACTGTTTCCCACCTCAAACCTTACTGCATTCTTTCCTGCAGAAATATTGCTGCAACCCAATTCTGGGAGTGTTTTTCCAGGCATCCTTCACTGCCTTTCCAATGCCAATGCTACTAAAAAATGTCCAGAAAGACAGAGGACAAGGAGGAAAAAAGGGGGACTGAGAGAGTGCAAAAAGATTTTGTAAAAAGGATCTTTGTCAGAGGTTTAAAAGGTATACGCATATACAGTTAGCCCTCCACGTTTGTGGGTTTCACTTTTGTGGATCTGATTATTCATGGATTATTTGCTGTCCCCTCTGCTGGCTCCCTATGCCCTTTTTAATAGCGACTGCAAGCCTCGTGAGGCTGAGAAACTGTGAATGAGGCTTGTAAGTCCCTATTTAAAATGGTGAGGGGCAGCAATGGAACTGGCAGTAAGCCCCACCAGCCCCCCACTTCTTTGTGAAGAAACCCTGATGCCTCAAAGGAATCCACGGTGGGTTGAATATGGTGATCATACTTTTTGTGTGTGTTAAATACAGTTTGAGAGGGCCTAGAGTTATTCATGTTTTTTTCACTTTCATGGGGGTCCTGTGCCCCTAACCCTGGCGAATGTGGAGGGATGACTGTACACATGTATGTATACATACATACATATATATATATGTGTGTGTGTGTGTGTGTGTGCATGCGTGTATACACACATACACACACATAAAACAAATGCCCTTGAAAAAAAAATCAAATCGATCTCTGTCCAGTGCAAAGCACCGAGAAACTCACTGCTCTCCTCCTGCAAAGTGGTCTGGGATCTTTACCCTGGCGAGAAACAGGCTGAAGTGTTCGAGGGGAATTATTAGAATTCCCAATTGAAGATCCAAGTGAACCACCAACTCCCAAGCAAGTGTGCAAGTACAACGGCCATAGCGGTTACGTGACTTAAGGTTCACCAAAACCCACTCCTTAGCTATGTGCAGCCTTGTTTATACCTAGCAAAGGGCTTGGTTAGCTAGCCTAGGCTGGGCGTAGAACATGGGGCCTTAATTAAGACCTCACTTTTGATCTCATTAACTTCAGCAGAAACAAAAGGCGGCTTGGGTCAAGATAAAACAGCATTTCTTTTCCTGCACCCCCTCTTTCCCATAACAGAACACCTTTTTTTTCTTAATGGCACAGTAACATGACCTACCTTTGTTTACGATTACTCTCGTACCACAGGTTTCAGTTCAGTGCATTCACAGTTTATTTTAATTTCCCCCCCTCCTCTCTGGAAGTAGCCTAAAGCTTAGAGAGAAGTAATTGCATGAAGAAGAAAGCGGGGGGCGGGCGGATGAGAGCTGCTCATTTATAAGCCGCAGTATCACCCCACAACAGGCATTTCATTTCGTTCAAAGGAAACAGTGACTTAGAACAACAAAGCAAAGCCATGTTTCTGTAATTTACATGCCTTGCGTTTGGTATTTGGAAAGATGTAAAAAGATGTCATTTTGCAAACATTTGCCTATGTTTAATTTCATCTGTAGCAAAAACACAGCTGTAGGTAATGTACTATGGCTCCTCGCTTTTAATTCCTTTTTTTTTCTTTAGCAACAACGACGACAACAAAAGTTTCTTGTTGTCTTAATAGATTGCTGGATTTAATGCTTCAGATGAAATTAAGACGATGAGCAGAAAGGCAAAGTCAGTTGCTCATGAAAACCTTGGCGTGTTTCATCCTCGTTGAACAAAAAAACTGAAGTCAGAGGCGAAGCTTAACATTTCTGCGGTAAACAAAATGGAGAGCTAGAGCAGTTATCTCACTTTGTGGTTCCTCTTATGCTGGTTCTTCTTGTTATACGCCTTTGAGTCATTTCTGAGTGATGGAGACCCTGAAGTGAACTTGTCATGGGATTTTCTTGGCGAGCTTTGTTCAGAAGTGGTTTGTCACTGCCTTTCTCTGAGGTTGAGAGAGTGTGACTTGCTCAAGGTCACACAGTGGGTTTCCGTGGCTGAGTGGGGATTTGGCCCCTGGCCCCATAGAGTCCTAATCCCAATCTCAAATAACTACATTACTCTGTCTCTCTTTCCTCCCATTTCTTCTTATGAGACACTGAATTCTTAATTCATAGCCTTTCCGCACAATACTGTTATAGTGCTATTATTCCGCTTTCAACCTGTGGAATCCTGGGGTTTGCAGTTTAGAGATGGACATTTAGAATTCTCAGCCAGAGAGCTCTTTGGCCTCAGGAAACTATAAACCCCAGAATTCCACAGGATGTTGAAAGTGGAACAATAGCACTATAACAGTGTAGTGCGGAAAGGCCCAAAGTCAAACTTATAGGCCAAAATCCACGCAGTGAAGGAGGCATACTTTCCATGCAATGTTGTCCTGTTTTGAATGCAAAAAAGCCCCCTCTGATACTTAAAACACCCAAGAATTCTGATCTTCCTCAAATGGTGGGAGGAAGCGATTCAACGTTCATTTCAGTGTTGTTTCAGAGGAGAAAAGTTGGAAAGCAGGGGCCTTTCTGCACTACACTGTTATGGTGCTATTATCCTACTTTCAACATCCTGTGGAGTTCTGGGATTTGTAGTTTACTGAAGCCAAAGAGCTCTCTGGCTGAGAATTCTAAAGGCCTCTCCCTAAACTGCAAACCCCAGGATTCCATAGGATGTTGAAAATGGAATAATGGCACTAGAACAGTGTAGTGTGGAAATGGCCTGTGTCTCTTAGGGCGCTACATTGGTGGCACGCATGTGTGTAAATGTGGCTGATACCACATCTGTCTCTTTCTGAATGGGACACAGGAGGCTGCAATTAGCCCTTGGCTCTTTGCCCAACCTCTTTCCTCTGCCCAGGTATCGAACCCCACAAAGGGGTTTGCTGCTTATTGGTGGGGAGGAGAGGCAATTCAGACAACAAAATGCACCTGTTCTGGGCTTGGAGGGAAAGGAAAGATGTATTCTGTTTGGGAGTGCACCCTCATTTCTTCTCCCCTCGGATCTGAGAACGGCTGCCTCTTCGTCATCTGAGTTGCCTTCACCATCTCCTCCTCACCAATAAATGGCAGCAGCAGGGGCCCCATCCTGGGGTTTTGACCATTGCTTTGGAGAGGACATGGAACTTCACGGGCAGAAAATTACGCTCTTACTGCTTGACACAGGCTCTCAGACTATATGTTCTTAGGTTGCGTCTCCCAGAATTCTTCACCACTGGTTATGCTGGCTAGAGATGATGGGAGATGCTGTCCAGTCATATCTAAAAGGCCTGCACATGGTCCACTGCTGATTGCAGACTTTGCACAGTGCATGCCGCTGGCCCTCCACATTTGAAACAGTATTTCAAAAAGAATGATTGAAAAAAACATTTAAAAAGAATACAGATTAAAAGACACACCATATCACTTTATGCATACGCAGTTGGTCCTCCACATTTGTGGGTTTGACTTCCGTGGTTGTGATTATTTGCAAGATTCTCCAACCCCTGCCCGGCCCCTCCCGAAACTGCAAACCCCAGGATTCCATAGGATGTTGAATGTGGAATCATAGTGCTATAACTGTCTAGTGCGGAAATGGCCACAGACATTTTGCTATTTGCAAGTTTTCCACTTTTGTGCGGGTGCTGTGCTTTAACCCTAATAAATGTGGAAGGCCAACTGTGTTTAATTGATATTCTACATGATATTTCCATGTAGCTTTGGGCCATCAGCACATTTCATGGTGGAGAAAGCTGAAGCTTAACAATGAGATCTGTGAAAACCTCCTTCCTTTTGTTTGCCCTGAATTACTCCACAACCCAGCTGCATTGGGTGATCACAGTTTCAAGTGTTGGGAAAGATGAAAAATGAATCTTCCTTGCCTAGAATCTTGCCTAGAATCACGTTTGGTATACACGAACACACACATACACGTTGAGTGTGGGTCAGATCACGACGCTGAAGAAATAGTTCTGAGTCTAGACAAAATCTGGAAGTTTTCTTTCCTTCCCGCTTCTTTGCAATGAGCTAATTTGTGTAAATTTGCCAGGGACCAACGCATGGCAGTGCCTCACAACTTTCTTAATGGAAACCCAGTGATCCATAAACACTTGAGCGGGAGGCGTTCGCTTAGGGGCAATGCAATATTAATGTTAATATCAATGATTGATCCAAAAGGATTTGCAAGGGAGGCATAAAGTATTTAATTATAATTATGCTAGGAATGGCTTTGTAATGGCGACGACATTTGAATAAGGTCACATCTCGCCCTCACCCCACTTATGTTTGTCCTATATTAAATGCCATTCATTTTGAGGGCCGGAAACCTTTCGGAAGTCGTCAGACTACAGTACACCAGGTAAATCGAAAAAATGTCCCTGGGTTTTTTTTTGTTGTTTCTATTTTTTTGGTGGGGAGGGAGATGATTGATCTCTTTGGCAAAGTGAATGCTGACAATAAAGCAAGACAAAAATGCCTTAGATAATCTATCAAGTGACAAGGAAGGTGTTCTCCTGCCCCAGGAGTCTCACAGGGGTGATGATAATAGGTGTACGGTCGTCTTGTATTCCATGAACTTAACTTGCTGTAAATTGATATTGCCCTCCCAGTGTTAACCTTTACAGGCAATTGGAACAGGTTGTGCTTGTTTTGTTTGGCTGTCCTTTCCAAACCTGACTGCTTAAGCTGTAGGGGATGACAGTTAAGGAGCGGACTATTTGGAATGGCTACAGGTATCCCGAATCTGGGACTTCCGAAATAAGTCTGGTTCCTTCTGAAGTCCCTGATTTGGGATTCATGTGGCCATTCCAAATACTGCACTTAGTGGATGAATGGAGTTTGGCGATAATATATTGGGAATGATGTGTTATGTTGAGGTTGTGGTTGTTGTTCTGTGCTATCAAGTCTCTTCTGACTTATGGAGACCCAAAGGTGAACCTATTATGGGGTTTTCTGGGGGCTGAGAGCATGTGACCATGCCCTTTTAGGAGTGGCTTAGGGAGCTGCGTATGTTTAACCTGGAGAAGAGAAGGCTAAGAAGTGACATCATAGCCATGTTTAAATATTTGGACGGATGTCATATGGAGGATGGAGCAAGCCTGTTTTCTGCAGCTCCAGAGACTAGGACACAGAGCAATGGCTTCAGACTTCAGGAAAAGAGATTCCATCTAAACATGAGGAAGAAAAGGTGGGATGAAAGAAGATCAATTAGGACTGTCCCTGCCAAGTCGTGACACTTGGAGGGCATGTACTTCGGAAGAGAGGTGGTTGAATAATGAGGTAAATACAATCACATTTTACTTTTAACTTTACCAGACCCATTCTTATTACATTTTGAGCATGATAAGTATCAAGTTTTGATTTGAAGTTTCGTTATTTTTCTGCTCTTATCTCCAATCAGTGGTTAAAGACTGGCGAGATGAAGCTCTCTAGACCTTGGGAAGATTTTGCACCCAAGTGAGCTCTTTATTGTTTTCCAGATTTGGGAAAGTCTTTCATGGAATGGGAGCGCTGCTGTGCAAACTGGCAGAGATCTTACATGGAGCAGATGCTCCAAGATAGATTTGATCCAGCTAGTATCTCTTCAAACAGCAAGAATAAAGCATAATGATTAACGCAATGAATTGCTAAATTCCCCTGCATAAGTGAAAAGGATGCCAATCAATGGAAATAGACTATTAACAGAATGAATTAAGCTTGCTTTTTTTAACAAATGAAGATGGAAAGGTCTGTAGATAAGGACCGGCAGTATAAATAAGCTGATTTTGGATACCTCATGGTAAACAATGGCTAAGGATGTATCTGAAAGGTGAAAAGCCTACTGGGACAGGTTGGAGAAGGTGGGTAATCTGTATTGTTATGCCATGGGTGGGCAATTGCATGGAGGCCTGGGTCCAATTTCCCTCTATTTCTCTATAGGTTTCACCCTTCTCCTCTACAGCAAGCCTAAAAACCTCCATATTCCTCTGCAGTCCCTCTCAAAACAGCAACAGGATGTGACGTCACAGCACTCCCTGTCACCATTTTGAGAGGGATTACAGGGGAAAACAGGGGTATTTGGGGGGTATTACAGGTTTCAGGGGTGCTTTTGGAGGTGGGTTGCAGGTAGTTTCATCAGGAGAGTTATGCATGCTTTGGGTACAAAATTGCCCCCAAATTGTGCCAAAAATGGCAGGAGGGTTGGAGGGTTTTGAGGGAGTGGTGTGGGGGTCTCAGGGCCCACAAATGTGGACTCCAAGGGCCACAGGTGGCCTATGGGCCACCTTATGTCCACTCTTGCTCTGTGCACATTATGTCAAATTACCCACTAAATGTCTGTGTTCCCCATATTTTGGACAATAAGGCTGGAATCTGCTGGTAAGTCCCAATTAGAGGAGGCCATCAAGTCAACTGTTGAATGCTGATTCAACACACTTCTGCATCCCATTGATTCAATCAAACTAAAAACAGAATTCGGCATTGGAGAAAAAAATCCAGAAAGACAACAAAATGGTCCCCATATGCAGTACTCATCAAAGTTTTGTTTTAATATTCCATTTTGTTAATATCCCAGTTCCTTGCTGAATTAGCTCCAAGCGGAATCAAGCTATCGGTAGACTTGGTTTTCCTTTGGTAAAGAGCTGCCAACCGAAAATTGTAAATACAACATAGCAGAAGGGTATAATAGGGGAAGCAGCTGTTTGTCTTTTCCGTACATAGGGTGCCAACCTACCACACCTTCAACAGTACGGGTGTGCTCCTGATAACTATCGATTAACAGCGGATTGCATATAAAACAATAAGTCACAGAAGTAGATATAAATCTAGTTATTCACATCTACACATCAGAGTGTTTAAAAATACAGAGGCATGCATTTGAAGACAGAAACATGCTATCATACTGAACATCTGAGTGGTAGATTGGACATGCTGGTCATTGCCGTGGGTGGAACCTTAAAAAAGTAAGGTAGGAAGATGGAGCGGCATATTAGAAAAATACTAGGGTGCTGGGGAACATGCCTGCTGGAAGTCAAGTTCTCCCTCTCCTTTCTAATGCATTTTGCAACTTATTTCATACCCAGTTATCATTATGTTTCAGCCGAGGCAGTGAAAGGACATCATGGCAGAAGATGATGTGACAGGACAAGTGGGGCACAGTTCTTCCATGCATCACATTTTTAAGTGCACCCTTTAAAAAGGAGGTTAGAAAGGAGGTTAAGCTGTGGCTATAAGTCAGGGTTAGATGGTCTGGTCCTTCGGATGTTATCCCATCCTGCCTCCGCGTTGGCCATGTCGGCTAAATGTGGTCTTTCCAACAACAGCTGGTCTCCAATGTTGGCAGAGGCAAAATATCTACTTATGCTCTAAACTGAGCTTTTCCACTTCATCCACATCAAATGGCTCTCTGTAGTCATCCATATTTTGACCTTAGTTCCTGAAGCGATGAATATTTCATTGGAAATGTGTCATTTTAGACCCCAATGCTCCGGATGCAGAGACCCAATGAACAGATCACAGAGTGTCAAACGGAACAGGAGATTTCAAACATTCAGAGAACTCTTCCAGAAGCTGGATTTTTTTTTTTTAAATCCTGAAGTCATTTGAGGAAGTCTTGTGTAACCCTGAACTTTGTACACTGTTACAAATGAACATCAGAGATATATACTAGGAGAACTTTCAGCTCTTTGATTGCCAATCTTTAAGTAAGCAAAACTGGCACCAGGAAAAGTAAAAACCCAGGGAGCTGAAAGTTTGCAAAAGTAAAAACATTTTTTAAAAACCTGTAAATGTTAAGTTTTGGTCTATTTTGTGACCACACATGCTTACTGACTGTGAGTGGTGGTGGTGAATAGAAAGTGGAGAGGAAAAGGAATGGAGTATTCTGAAAAAGGTACACTCCACATTGTAACATTTTGTCATAAATCCAGCTTTTTAGTTCCGATAATGTTGTCATTCAATTGTTGTTCAACTGGCAGAGCTCAAACGATGGTTTGGGAGTTAACCCATGCAAGACAGCCATGAAAGTCTTTTGAATGGTAATCAGGCTGATTGGAGTGGAAACAGGAAGAATGGAGCCAGAGAATGTTAGTCCAGGTCTCATTCCATGTTAGCATTTGGGACACTAGAATGTGAATCCAGATTTGGTTTGTTGTCCCAATTACGTCTTCTGCTGAAAACAAGGATTTTAAACAGGCTAAACCAGGATGGCCACATCCATCTTTAGTCTCAACAGCATAGCCTAGCAGGTTGTGGCACCATGCAGATTCGTCCCATCCCTACCATACATCAATAGTGGCCAATTAGAGAAGTAATGAAAACAAAGGCCATTTCCGCACTAGACTGTTATAGCGCTATATTCCACTTTCAACATCCTATGGAATCCTGGGGTTTGCAGTTTCGGGGGGGCAGCCAGCCCCTCCTGAAACTGCAAACTCCAGGATTCCATAGGATGTTGAAAGTGGAATAATAGCGCTATAACAGGCTAGTGCAGAAATGGCCTAACTCTGGCTTTCAAGATGCTATCCAAACCACTGAATCTAGTTTAGGGAAAGAAATGAACCTTGGAATGGACACTGCACACCACTGATATGGAAACCACTAGTCACTAGTCACCACTGCCACTGTTACTGTTGTAACCTGCCAACCCTATCGCCAATCAGCAACAAAGAGAAAAGAATATGCCAGTACTCACATCCAAGACTTCTTAGGCGGCACTACACTGACAAGATATGGTGCTTTAAAAACATGTTCTACATGCAGATGATCAGATAGGACCTAGGAGACTTAGTGGACCACAAGCTGAACATGAGTCAACAGTGTGATGCAGCAGCTTACAAAGCCAACACGATTCTAGGCTGCATCAATAGGAGTATAGTGCTGAGATCAAGGGAACTAATAATATCACTCTATTCTGCATTGGTTAGACCTCACCTGGACTACTGTGTCCATTTCTGGGTATCACAATTCAAGAAGGATATTGACAAGCTGGAATATGTCCAGAGGAGGGTGACCAAAATGGTGAAGGGCCTGGAAACCATGCCCTATGAAGAGAGGCTTAGGGAGCTAGGTATGTCTAGCCTGACAAAAGGAAGGTTGAGAGCTGACATGACAGCCAAGTTTAAATATTTGAAGGAATGTTATGTTGAAGATGGAGCAAGTTTGTTTCTGCTGCTCCAGAGACTAGGAAATGGAGCAATGGATTCAAACTACAGGAAAAGAAGTTTCACCTAAACATTAGAAAGAACTTCCCAATGGAAGAGGCATTCAACAGTGTATATATTTCCTCTGAGTGTGGTAGAGTCTCCTTCTTTGGAGGTTTTTAAGCAGAGGCTGGATGGCCATTTGCTGGGGGTGCTTTGAGTTTATTTTCCAGCATGGCAGGAGGTTAGACTTGGTAGCCATTGTGGTCTCATCCAACTCTATGATCCCAGGATTCCAGGACTCCAGGATACCTGGATTCTATGACTGGGAAAATCTGTCAGTATTGCTTTCTCCTTCATTGCAACTCTATTTTTTGACCTCTCAGGTTTTTTTCCATCCTACTTCTGAGGAAGCGCTCCACCCCATTTCTCCTCCACCCACATAAATGTTTCTCTCACTTTTTCTTCCCCCCTTATCATCTCTCCTCTTTATCTGCCCCTTTCTTTAGGTTACGGATTCTCACATGGATCCTAGCAAAAGTCTTAAGCTTAGGAGGTTCAAAATTCCATTTTCTGGGATGGATGAGCAGGCTGTAGGTGGTGTTTGGTACGAAACACAAAGTATAGTATGGACATAAAGAAACCTCTCCTCCAAATTCTCCTTACCACATGATTCCCCCCCCCGAAAAAACTTGCAATGCCCCAGCCCCGAAGAACTTTTAAAAAAACACTGCAACTTGTGAAGTTGTTTTTCAAAAACGTGAGAGAACTAAGACTTTGAGTATAAAACAGCAGCTGGTGAATGAAATTCTTTTTTGGCTCTCTGGTACTATGGTTCATTAAATTAATCAACACCTCCATCGATGACTTAATTTTGGAGAAGCATAAAACGCTGACATTCCAACTTAAGTCAGTAACTTTTTTTCCAAAAAAAAAAAAATCTAATCTAAGTTGCCTCTTTTTATGGGCAAGTTTCCAACTCCATTCATAATTTATTATGTTTATTTATTAGTTCCCCTCGCAGTGATGAAATGCTCCTGTGACTTTCCCACCTGGGAAGGGGGGGGGGAACCACACAAAATTCAGGCACACCTGTGGTCATAACTAACTACTAAACATAACTCAGCCTGGATCCGGTCCAATCCATTTTAATATTAAGGAAGCAATTGACTTAATTCCTGCTATTTCCGCTGCACCTTTCTTATAACATTGCAAGAGCATTTTAAAACAATGACCTGCATCCTACTGATCAACTCGGACAAGAAGAGACCCATTGTATGCATTATTGAACAGTGAGTCAATACATCGGTAATCCCTTTGATTGAACGGACCTACGGCAGCTGGGAACAATCGGATTTAGGTCTTCAACCCAGATTCTACCAGTCAGAATGGGAGTTGTAGTTTCCAATCTCTGCTTGTTGCTTCCTTCGTCTACCGCTCTGAACTGAAACTGAACCGGAATTCAATATGGGACTTGAGATCTTTCTGCACTATGCTGTTATAGTGCTATCATTCCACTTTCAACATCCGGTGGAATCCTGGGGTTTGCAGTTTAGGGAGGGGTATTTGGAATTCTAGCCAGAGAACTCTTTGGCCTAAGTAAACTGTACACCCCGGAATTCCATGGGATGTTGAAAGTGGAATAATAGCACTATAACAGTGTAGTGTGGAAAGGCCCTGAGTGACCTCGCTTGGCCTGCCCCCTTGAAACCAGATGGCAGCATCATTCAGCTGTGCCGTGATCACTCACAAAATGGACCTCCTTTCATTAAGTGAGTAGCTGTCATGAATGCGGAGTAGTTACGTAGGTTTACTCATCTGTAACAGTGGCGGAGCTTGGAGTGTGCGGAGGAGAGGCAGGTCTACGGCACGAGGGGCGTGGCCACTGTGCGTGGGGGTGTGGCTGCGGTACGTGGGGGCGTGGCCAAGGCACGCAGGGGCATGGCTAGGGGCCAGGACGTATCAAAAACATTGCCGCCCAGGGCGAATCGCCCCCCACCCTCCCGTCCCTGAGCAACTGATCTGGAACTGTTCTGTATCCACTACCACTGCCTACTCACACATGTGACAACGGCCCTACTTTGCTGGGCATCAGCTGTCCAGAGAAGGAGGTCCCGAGGGAAGTTTATGCAATTACATGTGGAACAGTGAGAAACACACACTGGAGTGCTTTGTGATGGGCAAAAATGGCCTGCAGAAATGTGTGCCTTGGCACAGAATATGCACGAAGAAAAATATACTGAGGGAACGAACGCACCAAAGCGGGTAGGTCAGAAGAGTACACAAAATGCAGGGGAAATTTTGTGCAAACTTTCCAAACACCATTTGCACAGTGTTGCAGAAGCAGACCTAAACTAACCTGAACTAAGAAACCAACAGTAGAAAATCAACCAGTCCCTCACCAAGCCTGCCCCAACAGGAACTGCATTTCTAAGCACATCAAGGGTTCCTCGCCACACCTTTCAAGAAGTATTAGAATACTACTTAAATATGCATTATTATTTTTTTTAGTTGCTGAAGTTCAGAGACAAACGGAACAGAATGGGATGATGATTAAATACATGTGACGAGAGCACATGCCGGAAATACACGGATCCATCCATCCATCCATCCATACATCCCTAGTCAGAATTAAAATTTAGCCCACTTTCCTGACCTTACTTGACAGACTTTCACCTATAGCTTCAGTGCTTCTGGATGCAACCACAATTTAGTACAGTACAACCCACAAGGATAAGCAGAAAATACAATGAGCCCATGTATCTTTGCCCCACTTCCCTTAGTCTGTAAGATAACAAAACAGCCAGAAGTTCTGTTAATATAAAAAACAAAACTTGGAAAAGTTACTTCTCCTAGACTTTATCTCCCAGAAATTCCTGACCGTATAGCCAGGATTTGGGGGTTTGTAGTCCAAAAGGTACTATATTTACTGGTGTATAAGACTCACTTTTTTCCTAAAAAAATACTGTTTGAAAATGAGGTGCATCTTACACTCTGGTGTGTCTTACATACCAGCAAACAATACTTTCTGGTGTATAAATGGGGTGTATCTTATATGCCAGTGGGTCTTATACGCCAGCAAATATGGGTAACTCTCCCAGGCACTGGAATCAATGCTCCACTCTCACCCCAATTATTTTCTAAAGGCTGCTTTTCTCTGAAGACGAGGGGACTTTGAGCGTGGTGGATGACACATGTTGACTAAAATGTGGGGAAAGGCAAAACTGACAGATTTGATCAACCAGGCAAAGGACTTTGAATTTTTAGGCTCTTGATTCAGTTGGATAGCTATCCAGAGACTGGGTCCATGTGGGCAGAAGAGAAAAACCACTCTCTGGTCTGGGTGCCATCTAGCCAAAGGGACATCAGATTTCCCAAGCTATTCTTTAAGAATTAGGTGAGCACATTGTACAAAAGCAAAATTTTAGAACATGAACTTCCCTGCTTAGTGGCAATGGGTGAGAGCTGAAACTTATGCAGATTCTTAAACAAGTCCTTCATTTTTTTTTAAAAAAAATATGGTTACTCAGGACAGGCCTGGAATTAGCCTCTGGAGCCCTCAAAGCGCTGCTAAGTTTCTCCCACGGCTCACTGTTAACAGTTGCTCTGACTTCTTGCCCTTTAAACACTTTGCTCCATCTTGGCCAAGCAGCCAGTCCTAGCTTCTGTTTGAGAAAAATCAAAATGGCACCTGGACCTGCCTGCTAGGTGTCAACTGGAGCATAGTTGCTGTCCATCACTGGTAGGGAAAGTCAATAGAATCAAGCAATGGAGGAAAAGGTCCACTGGAAACTTCACCACGAGCCAACTGCCTAAGGTGAAAGGCAAGATGATGTCCCTTCCCTGGCTCACCTATAGAAGCTCTATGGGCTGGCAGTTCAACACTGGCAAGGGGGTAGTTTTAAGAGAACCATGGCATGTGGTGTGGTTTACATATAGCTCAGGAGAGAGCTGGGTGCTTTAGGAGAAACATCTTGGAGGTTCTTGCTGATGCTCCCAGACTCTGTAGCCTGAGATGGCGCTTCATTTCTCTTAATAGAAGGGCCAGCTCTGAAGGATGTCTCTCAAAGCTGGAGCCAAGCTGTCATAAAATCCTTCACCAAGTCCATAAGTAGTGTAGTTGGATGGGAGACCGACAGCCTCACAACATCAGTTCTCAAGATCAGTAGCTGGATGACATGACATAGTTGTCCATTTCCCAAGAATTGGCGGAGGCAAGGAGTGATGCACAATGTGGCTACTGGGTGAAAACGATGGCAACCTGTCTCTCAGTTCGCCCTCCCTCAGCACCAGACTTCACATTGTCCAAAACTGAAGGTTTATCTGCTGAGACTCCAAGAAGTGTTGCTTATGATCTTGCATGTGATAGGGAGACCTCAGCACAGGCAGAGGGTCTGGAGAGGAGAGAATGTAATCAATGCTAAATTTAATTTCAGAGTCAGATTTTCCTATGGAGGAGCTGTTTAGACTCTCCTGGCTGGCGGCGGTGTTTGGGAAAAGCTCACGAGGCTCCAGAGATTTAGGCTGGGATTCCATTCTCTCGCCGGGAGAGGAGATATCAGAGAAGGCAGAATCCAGGGGGGATAATGCGGGCAAGCGACCCACCTCGCTGCTTGACCTCTTTTCTCTGGGTTCTCTTTTGACATTCCTCCGCCTTCTCCGCCTCCTGTAATTCCCATTCTCAAAAAGATCCAGCATGGATTCGCATCCAGACGCAAAGCTCCAGTAATTCCCTTTGCCCTTGTCGTTGCCTTCTGTCCGGGGAACCTGCATTGCATTGAAAAAGCCAGAATTCACTCAGTGACTTCTTAATTTTTCTTTTAAGGCAGGGGTGGGAAACATGCCGCCTTCCAGATGGCAAGGAACTACCATTCCCAACAGGCTTTGGCCATTTCCGCACTACACTGTTATAGTGCTATTATTCCACTTTCAACATTCTGGGAATTCTGGGTTTTGTAGTTGACTGAGGCCAAAGAGCTCTCTGGCTGAGAATTCTAAATGTCCCTCCTTGAACTGCAAACCTCAGGATTCCATAGGATATTGAAAGTGGAATAATAGCACTATAACAGTGCGGAAATGGCCTTAGCCAACATGTCCAATGGTGAGGAATGCTGGGAGCTGAAGTTCAATGGCATCTGAAGGGGTCCATGATTACCAGCATCCCTCCTTTTAAAGCATATATACCATCTGTCTGCAAGCAGTCACATTTCAACAAGATATCCACTCCCATTAATCTGTGATGGATGTGTCTTGTAAGGCTGGACTGTAATGACACAATGCAGAAGACAAGCCACTCTGAACTAGGGATGAAAAGAATATTCAAAATGGTCAAAAACATGGGCTTTTTGAACGAGAAATCCATGAAGAGAAGAATCCTGTATTGACAAGAATCTTCACAGTTTGGGACTTCTTCTGCACAAAATTTGCACATGGTTCTATGGGGCAGAAAGCAGCATTTTCTGCAGAGGAATCA
The DNA here is from genome assembly GCA_948472985.1 of Iguana delicatissima. Taxonomy (NCBI): domain Eukaryota; kingdom Metazoa; phylum Chordata; class Lepidosauria; order Squamata; family Iguanidae; genus Iguana; species Iguana delicatissima. The sequence goes on along the minus strand of CAOKZL010001743.1, from coordinate 206,327 downwards.
GATATTTTTACACAGCGATATTATTTCTGGCACAGAAAATGTTGTAGTTCAAACTTATCCTCAGCAAAATTCTCATATGATTGGTTTACATAGAAAACAGCATTTTCTGTGCAGGAAACAATATTTCTATGTAGGAATATTATTTTGTGAGCAGCAAATGCTGTTTCCCTGCACAGAATTGGTTGTTTTCTGTGCCAAACCACCGGGTGAAAATTTTGCACAGAATATGACCTGAATTGAGAACAGTCTTTGAAAACTCTGCAGAGGAAATCGGTAAATTCCTTATTGCTTCTCTTGAGAAGAAACTGAATGAATAGTAATATTGCTACCCTGCACACGCACTAGAGTCTCCTATTTAATGATGATGGCACTTCAGATGTTCTAAGTGTGAGCTGCAGCCATTCAGAACAGGTTGTGAGACTGAATCAAGGCTAAAACTGGAGCCCTGACTTTTGTGCGTGTGCGCTACAAATCCTGCCATTTCGACATCTGTGTTCATTTAAATGTACGACTCATGTAAACATATATGACAAGCTGCTGAATCCCAGGCTCTCTAATTATAGAAGTTGTAGGCTAGCTCCTCCAATTTGCTGTGTACTAGCTTACACTTGCAGAACTGTTTTATGTGTGTTTCTCTTTTGACCTTTTAGAGGAGCAGCTAAGAGAATGACACGATACTTTACATGATCTCCTTTTAATCACCTTTAATCTTCCTTCCCCACATTCCTGACTTTGGATACCGGCTTTCAAACAGTGCCATGGAAGCTTATTGGGGTTTCTTGATGAAAGACCAGCAACAGATTACTGGAAAGACAGCTTCCTTTCCATGACCAATTTCTACTTTGCAGTGAAGACCACAAGGGGCTGCTGGGTTCATTCTAATCAGACATGTCCAATGTTCTCCATATTTCTTCCTGGACTTTTGGATTGCCAAGACAAGCTGCTCTCTTCTCCCCCTACCCCAGTAGTGGAATCAAGGAATTGTGAATAGAAGTTCCCATGAACTTATTAGCTGAGAACTACACATGCCAGGGTTGGGTCACTTGTGGTTCTCCAGATGTCGGTGGGGCTCTCATTGGTTCCAGCCAGCAGACCCAGTGATGAGGAATGATAAGTCAGGTATCCTACCAACACCTGGAGGATCACAAGATGGCCACCCATAATTTATACTGGTTGGTGGTGAAACCTCAAAGTTTCAGCCAAGGTGGATTGTCCCACATTACTTGGTCAGGAATAAGTCTTAGAGCTTCTGTTCATAAAACATGTGCTCCATCTCTCAGCAACACTCACATTGTCTATGTCCGTTTTCTCCCCCTTCCCCATTTTTTGTGCATGGCACCTCACCAGTTAATTTCCCCAAATCTCTTGATTCCTTTATATTGATTCCTTTACACCATCCATTCATAAAGCAGTGTGCAAGGTGGTAGTAGGCACCTCCTTGCAGAACATTGGTGAAACACCAGCATAAATCCCCAAGAGGATTCCAACCGTAAACTGTAACTGGGTGGCGACTTTTGCATCCATACTCCTGCATTGTCAGCATTCTTGGACCAAAAGTCATGTTTTTCCCCTGGTTGGACTGCTAGCATCTCCCATTAAAAGGATCTGGTGGCTGGTCATTGGAAAGACGGCTGGAGAACCTCTGCCAGCTAGAGAAACAACACCAGGCTAGGGGATTCAGATGCAAACTGACTTGATACACACTCCTTCCACCATGGTTTAGAAACCTTGGAGGACTGCTGAGCTAGGTAGGCTATGCTTCTGAGGGGAATCTGGAAGCCCCAACGTAACTTTTTAAGGTTCCGTTGTGATAACAACTGTGCTGTTTGTCTACAACTCCTCAGCTGATGTACAGATTGAAATGCAGTTTCATTCCAGGGACTTTCCAGAGATTGCTGCATGTATCTCCACCCAGGGAGGTAAAGTTGGTGACTCCACAGGGCAAGTCTTTCTCTGCACTAACAACCCACAGTTATGGAACTCCTGCACAAAGAAAATCCCCCTGGCTCTGTCCCTTTTGAGCTTCTGGCAGGCAATGAAAACTGCTCTATTTTCTATGGCTTTTGTCCTTAAACCTAGGATTAGTCCTTGGGAACATTTAAGTATTAAATTAAAAAAGTGTGAGTCTCTTGTTTTGCAGTTTCACAATTTTAAAGAAAATTGTATTTGTTTGTTTCTATAGAGTGACATTCTCCCCCCCTTGTTTTTAAATCTTGTTTCCCTCATCATACTGGGAAGCAATAAGCAAATATTTAAATAAATGAACAAAATTTTTAAAAAGTATCTGTCCTTTGGATTTAGCATTTTTCTGACATTTATAATGAAAACTTTGGCTAAAAAATATAACATACCCAAAGATATTTAAAATGCATTGTGGGATGAAATCTGTTTAGAAATGTCAATGTTCAGATGAAAATGCATTGATAAATTTATATTTTTAAGAAAATACTTTCCAAAGTGCTCTACGACTTTTTTTTTAAAGCACACAATGGAGTGCCAATGTGGAATTGTAATCTTGTGTGGTGGATTAGGATTTTGGGAGACTAGAGGTCAAATTTCTGCTCAGCTACGGAAACCATTGGGTGACCCTGGGCAAGTCATACTCTCTCAGCCTCAGAAAAAGGCAAGGGCAAGCCCCATCTGAGCAAATCTGGCCACAAAAATCCTGTGATAGCTTCTCCTTAGGGTTGCCGTTAACTCAGAAATGGTTGGAAAGCACATAGCTTCACAACAACAACAAGAAGCACAAAACAACAGAAGTAGGATTGGACAAATTTACAAATTAATTCAGGGATAAAAGACGCTGATCAAAAACAGAGAGATCCTTATGCCAGGCTGGACGGACAGCATGACTAAGGATAAATGCTCTGTGTTCTCTTTAATTGTTAGATTCCAAAAAACTGGCAAACACTGAAGTGGTTTAGGGTAATGTCCTTCACAACATGTTTGGAAATACAGTTCACAGTCCAGTGCTTGTCTGCAATAAGCTGGGCATCCATAGTCTTGTTTTCTGAAGTGGGTTGGAGGACAGAGTTTGCAAAAGTGTTTATTACAAAGCCCATAATCCTGGACGTGCTGCTTGGGGATGCTAGGAACTGTAATCCAAATTACAAATTTCAAGTTTTTAAAGAGAGGCAGCGTGTTGAAGTGGTGTGAGTATTTGCTATGACCCTGGAGACAGGGCCATGGAAGCCCACTGGGTGAGCTTGGGCACGTCACACTTTCTCAGCCCCAGAAAACCCAGTGATATGTTTGCCTTAGGTTGCTGTTAGCTGGAAACATCTTAAAGGAACACAACAACAAGATGCTTTTAAAAAGGGTGGAATCAGCCCACTCTGCCAGGCATTTGGGATCTTCTTACCTTGACGAAGCAGCTGTTGAGAGAAAGGTTGTGGCGAATTGAGTTCTGCCAGGCACGCTGGTTGGTTCGGTAGTATGGGAATTTCTTCATGATGAAGTCGTAAATCCCAGACAGAGTCACTTTGTTGGAAGGGCTCTGCTGGATGGCCATCGCGATCAAAGCAATGTAGCTGGAAGAAAAGAAGAATAGTCAAGCTGTTTTGTGCACAAAGATGTTGATATCTTGGGCATGTACATTAAGAATAATCCAGCATCCTTGAAAAAAAAGATTAGAACCAGTTATGTTCAGTGGGTCAGACACACTTACTAAGTAGTAATTGAACACAATAGGTATTTAGGATTGGGCACGACTAAAGACAAAAGTTGCCTAAATACTCAGAACCTGTCTGATCTTGGAAGCTAAGCAGGGTCAGGCCTGGTTAGTACTTGGATGGGAGACCACTAATAAATACCAGGTGCTGTAAGCTCAATTTAACAGGAAGGAACTGGCAAAATCACCTCTGAGTATTGCCTAAGAAAACCCTAGGAAATTCATGGGATCACCATAAGTTGACAGGCCACTTGAAGACACGCATGCACAAGCAAAGATGTTTAGAATTGTTCTATGCGTTAGCTACAGATGATTCCCACTGAAATCAATGTGATTAGATAGCCAATGCTCACGTTTATTGATTTCAGTGGGAACACTATGAAGTACAACTGACTCACAGCACAATGTTATCTATGTGTTGTTGGGAGATGCTTTGTAGTTCACTATAAGGGTGTTTGGGCTGACTCAGGATAAAAGCCATTCTATTGTATGATGCTGTCAGAGCTGTCCGGCAGTGGTGGAGTCTCCTTCTTTGGAGGTTTTTAAGCAGAGGCTGGATGGCCATCTGTTGGGAATGCTTTGATGGGTGTTCCTGCGTAGCAGGGGGTTGGACTCGATGGCCCCTGGGGTCTCTTCCAACCCTAAGATTCTATGATTCTGTGCTTTCCTAAGTTCTCATAATATTCCACATTCATTACTCTTGGATCCCTTTATTAAAGCAAACATCATCATCACGTGCATCATTCTCCCTAACTGATGTATATCATGATTACTGACTTTTCCTCTAAGAAGTTCATGACTGCATTCTACTAGGTGTGTAGATAAGGGGTAGAAGAAAATGAGAGCATTTTACCCCAAATACAAATTCTGCCCCTCATTGAAATCTTTCTTTGATCTCCAAATTTCTGGCTTTGCCAAGAGTGAGACGTTGAAAACCGTTAACAGCTGGAGTTCTTATATGTGCTGTATTCAAATTTCCCTTGGTGATTTATTTACTCTTTTTCTTTGGATACCAAAGAAGCTAAGTTCTAAGTTCCTACAGTGCTAGAAATTTGAAGGCTGAAGGAAAATTTCATTGCAGGCAGAGAAATCTTCTTTGGCAGAGGGCAAGGTTTTCATTTTAGTCCTCCATAGCTACATCCCTGCATTTGGTGTTTTCTACCTCCTATTAGCATAACCCCCCCCCTGCAAGGTAGGTCTAAGAAAGAATGGGGATTTGAATCCAGGCTTCCAAACTGCAGTTTTAAACTAATAGACTAAACTGCCTTTTGTATTACAAGGCTGAGGGAAAGAAGACTGACCAAACTGTACATCTTGGCTGATCAAAACTTTTGAACTTGTGGTTTCATGCTCTGAAGAATGGTGCCACAGGGCTCGATCCATTGGAAAGCACTGTCTTTGCTATTGATATCTTTGGAGGTAGTTATTTTTATCATTGAGGTCTAGGAGTTTGGTTACTTCAGAGCAACCAGCCAGATAATGTGCTAAAGTGTATTTAGAAACATATGTCAAAAGGTAATGGAGGTAACATCCCTTGGATATCACAAGTTGTGGTCTTTGCTTAAGTTGGGAATTCCTGATAATTTACACGCTAAGATATGTGAGAGGACATCCAAAATATATTTCTTGAAGTGAAGCACTTAAATTAGGAGAAATCTTTTTCTACAGAGTTTTGGATTCTCCCTCTGCAAACATTTGTTGCAATTGTTGGCACGACATCTCTCTAAAGAGACAGAACCAATCTGCTGATAAAGTCCCGGGAAAATGTCCCTACTTAAGTATTCATCAAATCACAAGGTTGGGAATGTGGTCTTTCTTTTCCGGCAAGTGAAACTGGGCTGTTTTTCTCAGTCTGTTAGGGAGAAAGAGCTTCAATTTTTTAAAAACATGCCCAGGCAAAGCTTTGTGACTTTTCAAAATAGAAAGTTTCGCAGATCTGAAACTCTTGTGGCAAACAATTGTTCCTGCTTGAGCGTATCATGAGCCAGTAGTTAGTCACTTCTGTTTTGGCTAAATATGCCTCTATTCTACCCAGGTTCACCTGGATATACCCTGCACAGTTGAGTTCCATAGGATTAATTCATGTTCATAAGGACTACAGCCTTAGTTGAACAGAAAGCGTTTGTCTTTATGGTCAGTAATACTGCACCTTTTAATCAACAGTGGTGCTGATTAATCAACTCAAATGGAACTGAGACTTAATGAATTTTTAAAGGCTAATACAATAGGAGGTAAAAAAATCAAGCGTGAGAAAGAGTTTTTCCTTCCAATAACAAGTGACAAGCTTTCACTGCCTGTGTGCCATCTGAGTTTTCTTCAGCATCACAAAGAACCTATCCTACACTTCATTGATCACTATCAGCTGATTAATCAGTTAATTGGGTTTAAAGGAAAATGACCAATCTGATAAACATCCTGCAATTGGTTGAAAGAACTCATTGAATTAGCCGATGGCTTATAGTATTCTGATACTTGGTGTTATCCATGACAGCTTCATCTGCGTTATTAGATGTGCAGCCCTGTTAGTCTGTTACAGTAAAAATCATTTAAATGATTTTAAATGATTAAAAAAGGGTTTTTATATTTGACGTGAGCCTGTGCAAACTGCAACTGCCTTACTTTATCAGATGCAACTGGAGAAGCAACCTGCAGTCCCCAAAAGATCAAGCCAAATTAAACTTGTTCGTCTTTAATGTGCCCCATGATTCTTTGCAGGTCGTCATTTGGCATTTTGTACAATTAAGGCACAGTGATTTAGATTTTTGCACGGAAACAACAGAACGGAGGAAGCGATACAAACTTCAGAAAAGGAAAGTCCGCAGAGAAATTGCATCATTTTGAGCCACGGTTACATAATTTCTAATGCTAGCTTAATTATATATAATTGTCTATTATACTCAAACGCACACATGTATTTAAACACATACCTTGGCAGCTTGCATATTCATAATAGGTAAGCTCATACACGTTGAGAGTTTAAAGCAATTTGCAATGATCTTCCAAATAACCTTGTGCTGTACCTCATTGCAATTATCCCGAAGCCACCCCGGCAGTTCTTGGGTCAAAAACCGAATCTAGGGTCAATCCTGTCAAAATGTCCCCCTGCATTTTTCAACGGTGGTCTTTAATTAATAGCCAAATTGTAGGAAATTCCACCCCCCCACACACCACAAACTATCTAAAACCATTCTGTCCTGTCTCCCTTTCTCTGCTCCCCACCTGCCAAGAGGCTAAAGGATTCCAATCCCCATGGAGGAAGTCCCCCACAAACTGACACCATGCAGACAGAGGGGGGAAAAAAAGGTGGGGTAGAAGAGACTTTGAAAAGTTGAGCATACCTGTATGCCGGTCTGGTGAACCTCTTCTCTTCGTCGGAGCTACAAGCCGGGTAGTCGTCCCCATCATAATTGAAGCAATTATAAGGATACTGACTGTTATCAAACATTTTCCTGGTTGGTTTGGGGCTCCTGCGAAGTGTGAGAGGGAGGGAAGCGAAGTGATGCCGTTTCCTTGGTCGCCTTCCTCCTCCCTTTGCTTCCACCCCCCCTTCCCTTTTCCTCAGCCTCCTCTCTCCCTCTCTTTCTGTCTCCCACACATGCTAGAGATTTCCCCCTTCTTCCCCAACAGTCCATCTCTCAGGATATTCTCGGTGGGTTTGCTTTTTTCCACACATGCACACTCTCTCTCCCCCTCCCAACCCTGCTAGAGGGAGGAAAAAAGAAAACTCAGCAACTAACCGATTGCAATGTGGTAAAGGTCCCTCCTGAACCTTTGAACTTGGGTGTATACAGCCAGTAGCAAAGAGCCGCATCTTTCTGGGTGGTCCCGGCCTAGGAAGGAGCGTGGAAGCCTTTCTTGCCATCCGGCGTACACAATGTGACAAAAGTAAACAAGGCGAGGTTAATAACTCATCCCGCAAGGCTCCTTTTCATAAACTCAAAACTTGGAAGAGGGGCCTTTGGCCTCCTCTTTGATGGAAAAAAAAATTGAATTTTTTTTTTTTTTTTTGCAGAAAAAAGGGATTCGAAAATCCAAATCCTTTACTTTTGCAAGAACCGATCCTTTTTAGCGGGGGAACAGCACAGGGCAAGGCTCCGTCCTGGGATTTAGCAAGCCACAGCCCTGTCGATGGAGAGCAAATTTAATTTCTGGGACTGAAGGAAGGAGTAAAAGCGGGATGGAGGGGGGAGAGAGAAAGAGCCTCGGTGCATTCAAAGAGGGCAGAACAGAAAGATTTGAGGGACTACTGTCAAGGAGGGAAGCAAAAGGAAAATAGCTGTAGGCAGGAGAGCTCCTTGTGTGGGCTTTGATCTGGCGGATGAATTAGACTAATAACTCTCTGTGTTGGCATCAAATCCTGTAACAGTTTGATAGTCCTACTCCCTCTTCCTCCCCCCTTGCTCCTCGGTGCTTTGGAGTGGTTTCCAACAAGTGAGGTAAAACTAAAGACAGATCATTCAACGGTTTCATTATGGGAATGGAGGAGGGGGGGTTCCCTGAAAGGTGTGTGCCACATGATAATTAAGTTATCTGAAGACAGCCATTCCCTCCAGGAAGTTGTTGCTGGGAGAACGGTGAACACATGGATGCTTTTGTTCCGGGGAACAGGCTTGCTGGGCTGGAAAATCACTGGGAACAAGAAGAACGTAGCATGTCGTGTACAACCGGGTCCTAGGTCTCAGGACTTGGCCTCTCTTCTCTGTTTTCTCAGGATAAGTGGGAGGAATCTCAGAGTAAGAACGCTGACATGTAAAGCGTGTTCTTAGACCTGGTGTTTTCCATCTCAATGGCACAGGCCCATGGGTATTAATCTAGGGTCCCTGGGGATCCACAGAACCTTCACAGAGGGTCTTTGAAGCCCTGCTGCTGGACACCAACCAGTGTTTGAGTGGGGATTTGAATCCTAGGCCATTTCGGCACTCACTGTTATAGTGCTATTATTCTACTTTCAACATCCTGTGGAATTCTGGTGTTTGTAGTTTACTGGGGCCAAAGAGCTCTCTGGCTGAGAATTTTAAATGCCCCCCCAAACTGCAAACCCCAGGATTCCATAGGATGTTGAAAGTAGAATAATTGCGCTATAAGAGTGTAGTGTGGAAATGGCCGTGCTTCTTCTTTCTGCAGAGCAGTCGGCCTCTTCCTGGGCTGCACTGAGGAAGGAAGCACTTGATCGCCCTTCCTGCATGGCCACAGGTGACACAACGATCACAACGGCTGGGGATGTGAGAGCAGCGGAACCGTGATGAGATTGAGCAATGGGATGCATTGCAGACTGGCAGCAACATGTCCCCGTGCCGGGAAAGCGCTGTTGTGCAGAAAGGGCCATAGTGACGTCCCCCTCTGAGTAGGACAGAGAATCTATCCTATGCTTTAGTTCAGACTTTAAAGGGAGCTCTCCAAGGTGCTGAGCACTGTTACCAAACTGGGCTCAGAGCTCCTTTAAAGCTCTCCCAAACCTGAAATGAGTCGACTGACCACCAGAAGTCAATTGACATGGAACTCACCAGGTAAAGGAACTTTGCCTGGGGACACAATGCCAGGCTCCATGGTCATGTCTACGGTCATCATATGGCTACAAGGGGGGCATCTATCCTCCCAGTCAACAGTTATCCACAACAGTGTTCTAAATGAGTGTCAACATGGGGCTTTGGATGTGTATTATTGAAGGCGATCAAGAATCAAGGCTATTACCGTATTTGCCAGAGTATAAGATGCACCAGTGTATAAGACACACCCCATTTATATGCCAGCAAATACTATTTGCCAGTATATAAGACACACTGATGTATAAGACGCACCCCATTTTCAAACAGTATTTTTCAGGAGAAAAAGTGAGTCTTATACGCCAGCAAATAGGGTAGATGATTTCAAATGGAAAACTGACGAGATACCCTCAACTCAAGAATGGTTACTGAAATTATTCGATAAGCTTCAAATGGATATTTTAACTGAGTATATAAATAATAATCAAAGCATAAATAAATTGAATTAGGAATGGGGAATAATCAAAAACATATGGAGGGAAGAATAGGGAGAAGATATATAATTTTCATAGATTAGACTTCGTGTATTCCTTTTGCAATCTTTCTCTCACTACTAATATAGAGGTAGCATGAAATAAAGATTCTACTTAATGGATTTAATTTAATCGGAGGTGTATTATCTAAAATAAGAACAATATGTGATGAAATTTTAATGAAGACACTATTGTCCTTGATAATATTTAGCTATAGCTTAGAGACAATCGTTATAGTTTACAGAAAACAGATATTAAGTAATTTTTATTCGTATCTTAGTACTTGATCCTCCTACAAACAGATATGTGTTTAAAGATATTTTCATATAGTGCTGTTACAGCAAATGGCAAAAGTCAGTTTGGGGTTGAAGTCAACAAGTATGTATTGTTGTGTTTTGCTTTATTATCAGATAAAAAAAATTTAAAAAAGAATGTCAATGTCCTGCATTATTTGAAATAAGTGAACAAAAGACAACTTTCCTTTGATTCCTACGACGAGAAAACAGACACAGGAACTGATTCCTTTCCCAACATGCAGGAGAACATCTTTAACACAAGATTTTAAGGCCTTCTGTGCCACTATTCATCCTTGATTGAGTATTTATGGGTGGCTTATAAATCCCCCCAAAAGAATGTTTACAAAGGGAATACTGGAAGACCTTTAACTATGCGATCGCAAAGTTAGCAGGTGTCACAGTTACTACAGAGAAAGTAATAGGAATAATGATTTTGCCTTAGCATCTGCTTTGCCACCATAATTTCGCTGGAACCACTGTAATTCATTTGCGATGTTATCATAAAATCATACTTTTACTGGGCTATTTTTTTTTCTGTCTTATGCTGCATATTTCCAGAATGCAAAGTTGTAAACTCTTTGATCTGTGAGATGAAGCAGACAATTAAAACGTCACGGAAGATTTGCTTTTCGTAAAACCGACCGACTAAACAGAAACAAAAATGCACAAACAACCTAAAATAAAATCATATTAAAAGTATGTTTTAAAAATATATTATCGTAACAGGTTTTTTTTTTAAACTTACATCTGCAGTTGAATCACTTCATAATCCCAGGAGGCTATTTTGCTTCCTCCCCTTATTTTGTGGCAAAGGAGGTAATAAATATTTATGAAAGTTAATTTGTTTACTTTTTGATTCCTGAAAGCTGAAGTGTGGATGTGAGATGCAATGCATAAAACCAGGTTTTGCCTTCCCAACCCATATCCTCCAACATTTCACAGACGAAAACCAAGATATTTGTGGCCAAGCAACAGCAGAAAGCAGTCAAAACAGTTATACTCCTCTATTACTACATTCCGGTCACGAAACTCACCCCATCAGGTTTCAGCGATGCCCATTATATCATATTTACTTCACTGTGCTTCAAGTTCAAGTTCATCCTGTTTATTTCCCATGCTCTGTACATTAGTGTAGAAGCATTTGAGACCATGGGTCTGTCACAGTTGTTGCTGGGCAAGCAAAGAGAGAAGAGGCGGTGTGGCCGGACAGCCAGGTGCAAGGCCAGCAGGACTGTTATGGCTATGTCTTGTGTACTAGAGAAAGCCACATGCCAGAGCACTGATTGGGTCACCCCACTTGTTCCAGGGTGACAAGGAAGCATAAAAAGGCTGGTGTTTGCCTTGACCAGCTGCCAGTTAGACGCCCTAGCTGGACCTGCCATGCCATTGGCAGTATACTGTTTGTAAGGGGAGATGTTGCCCAATTTTTCTCCGTTATCTTCTGTTTTTCCTCTTTGTCTAATTGCTGGAAAGCTTGCATGTTTTTGCTAAGCCTTATCTTAGAGTGCCGCAATAAATTGGTACTCTAAGCCTAACTAATGAGCCTCTGGAATTTTTTCTGCTTCACTGGGACTCTCTGCTGCGGTGAAGCCTTGTTTCACAGATAGCACTCTGCTCATGCTCAGAAGAGCCAAATCCTGCCAACCCTGACAGGGTCACTCCCCTTAGCTGCTTTTTTATATTCTTTTCTTTCCTATTTTTGGGTTCCTGTACTGTTTGCCCCATTCTCCCTATAAAATTCCAATTATTATCTTGAGCACTTGATGAACTCCTGCCCTCAAGAATACCATCTCTCCCCCTTCCATAATTTAGTTTAAAGCCCTCCTAATTAGGTTTCTGAGATTCTTAACAAAAATATTCCTGACAACTGCTGTGAGGTGCAACCCATCACTTGCTAGAAGTCCATCTTCATGAAACTGTGGAACATGGTCTAAGAAGCCAAATTGTTCCTGGTAGCACCTTTTTCAGAACCGGTTGTTCACCTCCACTATTTTTTTCTCCTTTTCTGTGCCATGTCCTTCAACTAGGAGAAAAGACAAAATGACAACCCATGCATTAAGGTCCTTCAGCTTCCTGCCCAGATCCTCATATTCCATTCTGATCTCTTGAAGGCTGTGTCTGTATCTCAATAAAGAGAGCCAGTGTCATGCAGTGGTTTGAGCACAGGACTATGACCCTGAAGACTAGGGTTGCTTGGCCATGGAAATCCACTGAGTGACCTTGGGCATGTCACTTATTCTCAGCCCCAGAAAACCCCATGATAGGTTCAACTCAGGGTTACCGTAAGTTGGAAACGACTTGAAGGCACACAACAACCACAACATCTCCACAGAGGTTCATTAGGTACTGGACCATTGGAAGAAGGGTTGTGGCAACCTGAAGAGAGAAACAGAGAGAGAAAAGAGAAGGAATATTCATTCTAAAATTGAGATACTTGTTTTCATTGTCTCCCACAAATTTATGTCCCAAGGCTGACTGACCTTGGTTATTCCATTGGTCTTCACAGCATTGTTCAAAGAGTTGTTTGGAGGAACACAAACGTTTATGTTCTCCCTTAAGCACTAAATGTGGCCAAGTAGTTTGTTCCAGATGTTTACCGCCTCTGTTTGTGCCCCAAATGGCATTGCAGAGTGGAGGACCTTATTTTAATTTAACTAGAAATAACTAATTCCAAAGGAAAGTGATTAGCTGTTGTGAGAGATGGCTAACTGCTAAAAATGACAGTCACCCCAGTTTGCCAATTCACTGGCTACAAATATATTCTTCTAAGTCAGGTGTAGCAGTTAAACTGTTGCATTCAGCAGGGATATATTAGATATTAAAATATTCAAAAATTGGCTGAAAAACATGTTTTTCAAGAGTCAAGAAATTTAAATGAGAAGATTCCTGGACTGACAAGAATCTTTGGAGTTTGGGACTTATTCTGTGCAAAATTCACACACCAGCAATTTGCATTGTAAACAACATTTTCTGCACAGGAGTCTGCATTTTCTTTTTAATAAAATACTATTTCTATACAAGAATATTGTTTTCTACACAGAAGATGCTGCTATCTGTGGAAAACAACCACACGCGAATTTTGTTGAGAAGAATTCTCGAAATGTGAACAGTCTTCAAAAACTGTTGCGATTTTTGAAGATTTTCTTGCAGCGGGATGAAAATTGCCAAGACTATTCATTGCTTTTTCTTCAAGAAGAAACTGGAGGAATATTTCATCTCTCTGCACTGCAGAGCTCTGCGATGCTGGATCAAGCCAAGGGCTAATTCAGTCCATCATTCTATTCCTGCAGGAGTCAGACCTGGTCTTAGGAAGCCCACAATCAGTACAAGAGCATCCTCCTGCAAATTGAAGGCTGGGATTTCTTTGATCCACACTTGGAAATGAGATTCTTCATCTAGAGTGGAAAGTTGGCTTTTATATCCTTTCATCTCTCTCTTGGCTTCTTTGAAAGCAAGCTTCAGATTGGTCGAAGAGTCCAGAGTCCAGATCTGGCTCCCTGTGAAGCTATGGTCTAGGACAGAGGTTCTCAACCTGTGGGTCCCCAGATGTTTGTGGACTTCAGCTCCCGGAAGCCCCAGCCACTATGGTCAATGCTCAGGGCTTCTGGGAGCTGAAGTCCACAAACATCTGGGGACCCATAGGTTGAGAACCACTGGTCTAAGAGAAAGAACAGGGACCACTGACAATATAAGAGATCTGTTAAGGCAAAGGTGGGAATGTGCAGCCCTCTGGAAATTCTTGGACTGTAAAATCCAGAATTCTTTCCCATTGGCTATACTGGTTACAGCTGGTGGGAACTGCAGTCCAAGAACATCTGAAATGCAGTATGGCCATTTCCACACTAACCTGTTATAGTGCTATTATTCCACTTTCAACATCCTATTGTCATGTCCCAGGCAGTCAATTAGGAAAAGAGCAGAGTAGAGCTTACCCACAAAAGCAAGAGCAGGGATAATGCAAACAAAGTTCAAGTTCCAAAGCAAACAAGTCCACAAGGCAAATCTGAGTTGTCGTCAAACAAGTAGAGGTCCAAAATAGCAGTCCAGAGACCACGGCACAGGTCTTCAACCACCAGGTAGCAGTTGTTAACTTTGAGAGAATCATAGAATCATAGAATCCTAGAGTTGGAAGAGACCCCAGGGGCCACCCAGTCCAACCCCCTGCCATGCAGGAACACCCTCAAAGCACTCCTGACAGATGGCCATCTAGCCTCTGCTTAAAAACTTCCAAGGAAGGAGACTCCACTACACTTTGAGGCAGCATATTCCACTGCCGGACAGCCCTGACTGTCATCGACTGTCTGCCTTTTATCCACTAATGATGTTGCCACAGGTGTTCCCTCATTAAGGCCCATTTGTTATTTAAATGAGCTAAGCAGCACAGCCCCTCTTTCTGGGTTCATTTCTCTCACACGGTAAGAATCTGTGTTGCCTCATCTTCTGATATTTGTTTCCCCTGTTCAGGCCTGTGCTGTTGGTTGTTATCTTCCACTGAGCAAGCTTCTGGGGAAACTTCTGGCTCAGATTCAGAATCCTCCACCTCATTGTCAGTGTCTCCAAGGCAGGGCATGACACCTATGGAATCCTAGTGCAGAAATGGCCTATGATTTCCATCCCTTGATTAAGGCATGTATTGAATCATGGGGCCAAGAATCAGATGTTCTTGGGCTAGAGCTCCCAGCATTCCTTATCTTTTGCTAGGATGGGAAGAATGGATACAACTTGCAGTCCAGCAACACCTGGACAGAAGCATCTAATCCCCACCCCTGTTCTGCACAAGCAGCTTTGTCCTGCCACAGTGTCACCCCATCACCACACCTGACATCAAACACATCATCTCTCCAAAAGCAATCGTTTGTGGCTGAAAACTCAGGCACAGAGTGCATCGGATCAACCCATTTGGTTTGAAATGGTTGAGTTCATCATGGCATGAAAAGAAAAGGACAGCTGAAGTCGAGAAATGATGCAGAATAAATCAGGACAAGATTACTGTATGAGATTGCCCATAAGAAAGGCCATTTCCGCACTACACTGTTATAGTGCTATTATTCCACTTTCAACATCCTATGGAATTCTGGGGTTTGTAGTTTATTGAGGCCCTTTAAATACCCCTCCCTAAACTGCAAACCCCAGGAGTCTACAGGAGGTTGAAAGTGGAATAATAGCACTATAGCAGTGTAGTGTGGAAATGGCCAATGTCTGACGTCCTGTATACAACCAACTTACTGTAGTGCAACAGGACCCCCATCTGATTTCTTATAGAATCACAGACTTGGAAGGGGCTTCATGGGCCAACAAGTACAGCTCTCTCCTTAATGCACCAGGAGGTAGTGGGGTCTCCTGTTTTAGAGAAGAAGACCTTAACACCTGTCTTGGCAATTGATTCCACTGCTAAACTGCTTTTACTATCGAGAAGTTGCTTCTTATGCTCAGTCGAAACCTACTCTCTTGTAACTTCAAATCATTAGATCTGATCCTACCCTCTCAGGTTGAAGAAAACAAGCCTACACCCTCCTCTTTGTGGCAGCCCAAGAGGTGTTGAACAAGTGTGGTCATGTCACCCCTCAGTCTTGGCTTCACCAACCTGAACATGCCCAGCTACTTCAATCTCCACTCGTATGCTTTGTTCTTATATCTCTTATCATCTTCATTGCCCTTCTGTGAACCTGCTCCAACTTGTATATATTTTTCTTCAAATGAGGCACCCAGAACTGAATGCAGTATGCCAGAGGAGGCCTGACCAATGTGGAATATAGTGGGACTATTACTACCTTGGACTTGGAAATTATGCTTCTGTTAATACAGGCTAAAATAGAATTTGCCTTCTTTGTTGCAGCATCACATTGCTGGCTTGTGATCAACAAGAATCCCAAGGTCATTTTCATATGTAGTTCCGCTGAGCCATGTATTCCCCCATTTCATCCTATACCTGCACATTTGGTTTTTGTGGCCCAAATGTAGAATTTTGCATCTGTCTCTGTTGACTTTCTTTTTATTATTTTCCGCCTAGTTCTCTAGTTTATCTAGATCCTATCTGAATTCTGTTCCTGCCTTTGAACCCCTTCCAGCTTTTGTGTCAACTGTAAACTTGGGCCATTTCTACCCAACTGTTATACTGCTATTATTCCACTTTCAACATCCTGTGGAATCCTGGGATTTGTAGTTTCCTGAGGCTAAAGAGCTCTTTGGCTGAGAATGCTAAATGCCTCTCCCTAAACTTCAAACCCCAGCATTCCACAGGAGGTTGAAAGTGGAATAACAGCACTATAACAGTGTAGTGCAGAAATGACCTTGATAAAGATTCCAGATACTCCATCACCTAAGTGATTGATTCTCTCTGTGATTCCAGTTCTGACCCTTGCTACCTTATGGCCATTTTCTTGTTACACTTCCTAAGAGAACAGTGGAATTTTCCCCATATATCGTGTGTGCATACTCTGCAGAGAGAATCCCAAAATCTACCATTTGCTGGTTTGGAAAGTAGGCCTGCCTGGCTTGTAATGTCTGCTTTGAACCCATTGCCATTTGTCTCTCTTTCCCAAATGTTCTTTCCCAAAATGAAATGTAAGAGGTGGTCAGGCTGCACCTGTTCGTGCAGGTGCGGAAGTTGTTCACTGATAACTTCTCACGCTTGACAAAACTCTCATTGTTCAGAGCAGTGAGCTACGTGAGCAGAATTCCACCGAGTCTCCTTCTCCTTCTTTGTTGTCTCCACTATTTGGATCATTCACTTCTCCAGAACAATTCTTGCATATAGTCTAGGAGTTGTACCGCTTCACTAATTTTCTTCTGGAAGAAAACAATGTGTGATTTTACCAATGGTCTTCTCATTGCAAGGAAATCTTCAAGAGCTACGCGGTTTTCAAGGTTTCCATGGGGTTGACGTGGGGAAACTAGTACCAACTTGCAAGATGGACCCCTTTCCTATATACACACTAAAATCTTTCTCCCCATATATATCGTTTTGTGAGTCATAAAAAATATTTTTCAGTTCTAAAGTTACTGCTACACATTCTGTCTTTTCTACTTCTGTTTAATAATAACATCCAACCTGAGAGTCCTACAAGTTTGCTAACCATCTTGAAACTTCTTTGGCCATTAATGAAAGAATTATGCCATCAACATTATGATTTTTTTAAAAAAAATTATGGAGCAACGTGACAAACATTAGACAAATATTTTAATGTCAATTTCTCTTGCAAGTTTCCTCTCAATAGGCAAAATGGCTTAACTACTCTTGCTCCATTTTAGAACATCTACCATTTTTGATGAGCGCTAGCTTTACCAATATTTTTTTTTTACTTCTACCATAGTGACTAATGATATCTGAAGAAGGTAGGGCAAAGCCTAGTTTACGGAAAAGGAAGTGCAGTTGCTTCTTGCAAATATCATTTCTTTTAAAAAGTGGGAGCAGTTCGTATTCTTTTCCTAATTTTTGAAATGTTTCCAAATTTCTGAATTTTTTTCAGCTGCGATATTTCACAAAACACAATGAAAAACAAACAAACATCTGGAAAGATCGGTGAGCTACTTGTGAAGAAGACTTCTAGACACTTCTTCCAGTTTCCCAAGTTCTAGTGTCAAGTAGTTTAGGACTCAACTGACTGTAAAACCAATGCTATGAGCCGCTTTGAACTGGTGCTCTAATACAGTTGCATTGCAAGGGTGACTGTGGCCCTTTCCACATGGGGTTAATAAAACGGTGTAGAGTGACCTCAACTGGAGGTCGTCCACACCGTGGAGTGCGCAGGGTCGGTTTTAATTTTGAGGTTCTATACCTCAAACCGCTCTGAGGCGGCCCGAAGTGGTGTTTTTTAAAAACCACTTTCCGAGTGGTTTTTACTAAACACAAGCGTGCAGCCCCGTACCGCCCCGTCGCAGCGCCCCGGTGTAGATTTGCAGGCGTGCGCAACTGCGTGCCTGCAGATCTGCCAGGGGGCGGGCTTCTGGCTGGCGAGCTTCTCTGGTTGGTGGAGAGCCTCCGCCAGCCGTAAGCCGCCATTTTGGACACCGCCGGACACCGCCGGACACCGCAGGAGTGTGGAGCAATGAACGCGCGCTGCTCCTCATGGCGACGGACTTACCTGGCTTCAGGTAAGCTCTGTTTCTGTGTGCTTTGCCCCGTTTCTGCTTCCGCATTTGGAAAGGGCCTGTGACTGAATTAGACGCATACTCAAGGGCTTGCAACAACAGCTTTCCCACTGTCTTATGGTGCTTTCCTTTGCCTTTCGCATGAGGAATCTCTCCTTCTTGTCTATGCGAAAGGGACTGGGAGACTTGCTAGTTTTCAATCTGATAGATGACATCAAGGATAGGAAAACAAACGCACTCTCATCCGACTTCAAGTGGCGCCTGCTGTCTGGGCTCACCAGTTCCCTTCCTCATCTGAGGAGGCTCTCTCCAGCTAGGACATGACTCACACGCAGGATGTGTGTGCCAACATTATGAGTCAGGAGAAAACACCAGGAAGTAGATGTGTGTCTTTGCTAGTTGCCAGTTCCAAAGACCTCATAAGTACTGAACGCGTTCTGAGATGAGATGAGGACAGTCCAATCATTTTCAAAATATTTTATTTTATTTAACAAGGCCATTTCCTCACTACACTGTTACAGCGCTATTATTCCACTTTCAACGTTTTGTGGGATTCCGGGATTTGTAGTTTCCTGAGGCCAAAGAGTTCTCTGGTTGAGAATTCTGAACGTCCCTCCCTAAACTGCAAACTTGAGAATTCCATAGGATGTTGAAAGTGGAATAATAGCGCTATAGCAGTGTAGTGCGTAAATAACCAATGACAACATTATTAAATGCATTTTTTTAAAAAAATTACTGTAAAATTATGAAAACATTCAATGGCCATGTCACAAAGCACTACTGCCTTCTCATCACATCTATTGAATAAACAGTCCATTTCTTGCCTTATTCCAATATTTCCTAACTTAACCAATCATACCTTTCTAATTTCCTTCTATACTTACTACTCATATATTTCCTCACCTCGGTTTCATATAGTTAGGCACTCCCAATCATCTTTAAGTTGATTTAATGTTTGGTCATTCCTGTCATTTAGTATTATAGTCAGCTTATCCATTTCTAAATGTCATACAGTTTTAACAAGCATTCTCCTTCTGACGGTAATGTGTCCTTCTTCCAGTTTTGAACATAGGCAATTCTGCAGACGTAATTGTGTATAATAGAATTTTCCAATGTTTTCTTCAATTTTATATCAATAACATTTAGCATATTAAGTAAATCCATCTCTGCCTTCATTACAAAATTTATTATAAAAATATCTGTAATAAACATTTGGATTCGTCCCCAGATATTTATCACATAGCCATCACATGTGATAGAAGGTTCCTTTTTTTCTCTCAACATGGATCATTTGCAACCTTTTCCATTTTAGCTAATTAATTGCCACCTGTAAAGCATTTTATAATAGTTTTCTCTTAAGTTTAGTGAACGTTTAGTGAATTTCACATCCACTGCTCTAAAAACATTGGATTGCTGGCATTCTGAGCCCAATTATTCAGGCAATCTTTGATGATTTCCTGTTCCAATCCCCATTTTAACTAAAAAATGGTATAATTTTGTAATCTCATGATTTTCCCCATCTGAATGGTTAAATTGGTGTATTGGTTAAATGGCTAAATGGCCTATTCCTTCTGTTCTCAAATCAGATTTAAATCATTATTTCAGCTGTTTATAAAATAACCACAGACAATTAATTCCTTCTTTTAAAAATTCCTCAGCTATGTTAAACTGCAAGTTTTCCCCTTCCCATTTAATCAATTGCCCTGGTTTTTCATTCTTAAGAAATGTCTGATGGGGAGACACCCATGAAGATATTTTAGTCTGTCCTTCTATCTTAGCCAGATTCTGAGGAGGGGTCTGTAAAGGAAGCTATTTTGATGAGCCTTATCTTGATTCTGGGAAGGGTGTCCTAGCTGATAATAGCGACAGTGGTAGGACAAAATTAGCTGCCAGAATAAAACCTTGGTGGCGTTTATGTCAGGGATTCTCTATTAAATTGTCCCCAAGTCATTCTGCTTCGTGTTTGTTCTCTCTCAAGCTCACTCTCTCCAATCGTCACCATCTAATTTAGAACTACAACTTGGCACTGTACCTTAATCATTCTTCAAGTGCCCAGGCATCTATCATGTCAAAATGACAGGCAGTCCTTTTTGCTAACACTACGCTCTCATCCTCCCGCTTGTAGCTCCTTGAAATAAGAAACAAAGCTCCTTGCAGTAGTATAGAAGTTAGTTTTACTGAGCCATACAAGAAACCCAAAGAAGCAAGAGATTTTTATATCTATATCTATATCTATTGATGTGTAATTCTCTTGTTTCTTTGGGTTTCTTGTGTGGTTCAGTAATACTGACTTCTGCACAAACTACAAGGAGCTGAGGTTCGCACAACACTATTGAGTTCTTGGGGAGGGGGCTGCTTGTGGCGACCGTGGGAGGGGAAATGGGACAAAAAGTTGCCCCCCCAACATCTGTGCCGTTGCCCAATCCTGCTCCAACCCATTTAATTTTAAAATTTGATTTGAAACATTGCCTTTGCCATTTTATTCTTGCCTCTTATTTTAATCACATCCATTTTGCTGGCCGATGACTCTGAAAGCCGAATGTGATGTGCTTACATTGGGTACCAGGCTGGCGGGAATGATTCGGTTCGTGGTTTGAATAAGAACTGATTCTTGTCTACACTTCCCAAACTGGTATACGGACTGGAAGGCACTTATCCTTCATTTCTTGCACTTCAACACATTTTGCAATGCAATTGCCTGATCCAAAAATACATGCGCCTCCTTGTCCTCCATTAAATGAAGGAAAGCTGAATACAAAATGGCATGCATTCAGGGCACTGGCAAAGGAAAAAGGCAGGGGAAATTGGTTGCAAAAATGTATATATTGGGGACAATGCATATTAACATAGGTTGCTGTGGGTTTTCCGGACTTTGAGGCCATGTTCTATTAGTATTTTCTCCTGATGTTTCACCTGCATTTGTGGTTGGCATCTTCAGAGGATCAGATCCGGCCTCAAAGCCTGGAAAACCCACAACAACCTATGGATTCCAGCTGTGAAAGCCTTCAATTTTACAATAAATACTAAAAATTGTGTGTATGAAAATGCATGCAAAAAAAACAACAACGCTGAATGAAATGTCATACAGATTTCTATAAAAGTAATGTTTGCAAACTGAGGAGGACATGGAATGCCCTTGTGCTCAGGAGGGAAAAACAAAAACCCAGACACTGTCATGTATTCATCTTTCAATGAGTTACAGTGAATGGTAGTAGGTTATAACCCACATAGATCTTTCTATCATGCTTTCAAGACTTTTAGTCTGTAGGTAATTATGTACCTCCTAGTCAACCATGAAGGGGGAAAAAAAGTCCTAAGGAAATGCCCAGTTAATCAGGAAACGAACCATATCTCCTTCTTGAAAGCCACAGAATTCAAAGAGGATTAGAGAAGAAGGGGAGCAGGGAGGGTGGGAAGGGAATCTATTCTGTGCCTTATCGATATGAAATCTACAAGTACAAATGAGCCTCTCTGATTAAAGACACAGCCTTCTGTTTTGAGGCAAGTGTGTGTCCACATATGGGCAAAATCAGCTCAGCAAGATGACATTACCCTTACATAGTCTACAGCTCAGTGCATGAGAAAAAGGTGGGGTAGAACCAAAGCATGTCCTGTTTGAAGGTGTGTTCCTGCCTGGCAGCGGCTTGGACTCGATGGCTTTTGTGATCTCTTCCAAACTTATGATTCTGTGTGGACTCCTAGATGCTTGAAGCAGGATTTTCCCTAAGCAGCAATATAGGCACTGCTCCCTTTGACAGTGGTTACAAATGAGAGTGTGGCTTGCTCAAAGGTCATGTAATCATAGAATCCTAGAGCTGGAAAAGGCCTCAAGGGCTGCCCATTCTAACCCCCTCCTGCTCTGCAGGACTGTACAACCAAAGCGTTCCCATCCAGCTTCTGTTTAAAAACTTCCAAAGAAGGCAACTCCACCACATTCCAAGGCAGCGTATTCCACCGTCAAACAGCTCTTACCATCAGAAAGTTATTCCTAATATTTAGGTGGAGTCTCTTCTCCTGTAGTTTGATTTCATTACTCCACATCCTAGTCTCTGGACCAGCAGAAAACAAGCTTGCCCCATCTTCGATATGACATCCCTTCAAATATTTAAACATGGTTATCATGTCATTTCTTAATCTTCTCTTCTCCAGGCTAAACATACCCAGCTCCCTAAGCTGTTCCTCTATGTGGCATGGTTTCCAGTTCCTGCAGTGGACTGCCATGGTCAAGCAGGGATTCAAACTTTTGTCTTCTCGAGTCCTTGACCAAAACAAGAGGAAGACCACATTGCATTGATTGATTCATTCAAGAAAACCACAGTCCTGAGTCTGCAGCAAATGATCAGGGCCAGGTGATGTCAGGATGCCTTGGAGGGTCTCCATAGGAACAGAAAACAACACATTTTGCACCAAATGCAAAGTTTGCTACATAGAATGTTAGTTTAAACAAGCTCCTTGCACAATCTTTTTGCAACAAGCCTCTAACTGCGAATAAAAAAAAAACATTTAAGAAAACTGGGAGAACATATCTGAAATCATTCATTCCTATAGATAAGAATGAAATAAACAGAGAGTTATATGCCTAAGATTCCAAATATCTTGTTTGTTACATTTCTATCTTGCCTTTCCTCCAGCCAGTTTCTATCCTTTTCACAGTGTGACATAGCAACTATGCTGCAGATTCATTGATCTCCGAAGTTACTGTAGAGTCACTTCATCCCACCTTCCCATAGTTAGGGTCCTCTGGAAATCTTGGTGGATGATGCAATTATTTTGCATCTAGCTATGGGGACACAGCCAGATACTCCTGTGACCCCTCACTGCTTTGCACCGGGCATGGAGTGGCCTTTGGAGGCTTGCGGTGTTTCTTTGGTAGACCTGGAGGGCTTTGGTTGGTGCCTGGTGGATTAAGGGAACACTCACCTCTGCTTTGGTCAAATAAAGACATAAATAAATGTAAGGTGGACTTATCCCTCAGTGTGCCACTAACAGGGTGCCAACCACTGAAGACCTCCAGTGAATTTCATGGCTGAATGGGATTGCAACTTGAGTTTGGAATAATTGTTACCATTACCCATGACCTCATGTTCTTCATTAAGTGTTGTTCAACAGCACAGCCTAGGTGTCTTTCACACTACATGATTGCAGCACGATGATATCATTTTAACTGCCATAGCAACATCCTGTGGAATCCTAGGACTTGCAGTTTAAGATGGGGTATTCAAAATTCTCAACCAGAGAGCTCTAGCGTCTTACCAAAACTACAAGTCCCCGGATCTCGTAGGACAGAACCATGGCAGTTAAAGTGGCATGAAAAGTGGCATAATTTTTGGACCACACCTTTCAGAATCTTTCAGCCAGCTGACTGGAGAATTCTGGGAGCTGAAGTCTGAAAAAGTAATTTTTACAGTTCTGAATTGATCTCTACTAAACACTTCCTAAAAAGGTGAGGAGAATCAGTTCTCATAAGTGAAAGCATACCTGTGTTGCAGACACACTGGGTCTATCTCTTGTATACTGTCCAACATCTCCCAGATGAAAACCAGGACATGTGTGGCCAAGCAACATCAGTGTGAGTTCAAGGTGGCAAAAGTTGTTAAAGTATGTCCAACCTGGTGAAGAGAAGACTGAGAGAGTGATCTGACTACATCTGAAAGGCAAGTTTATTCTCTGCTGCCCCAGCTGGTAGGACCAGATCTTTTATTTTGAGCTGCAGGAAGGTAGGCTTTGATTGAACATTGATAGGAAGAGCTGTTCAGCAATGAAACCACTTGCCTAGCGAGATGTTGGAGTCTCTTTTTCTGAACATCTTCACAAAGAAGCTAGACATCTATCAGCAGGGGATGTTCTAGATCAGTGGTTCTCAACCTGTGGGTCCCCAGATGTTCATGGACTTCAGCTCCCAGAAGCCCCAGCCACTATGGTCAATGCTCAGGGCTTCTGGGAGCTGAAGTCCACGAACATCTGGGGACCCACAGGTTGAGAACCACTGATCTAGATGAATTTCCTGCACTGAGCAGGAAATTAGACTTTATGGTCCATGGAACCCCTTCCAGTTAAATGATTCTGAAAAAGAAGAAGCACACACAACACCAGGAAAGGCAGTTTGTTTTGCCTGAGCCCACTGGGAAGGATGAGATTCCTCTCCTCTCTCCCTGATGAGTTAACTGAGTGCAAACTGCTTTGCCCTTTGAACTCAGTTTGCAGCAACTGAAATAAGCTGAGGACAAGGGAAGAAAGTGGGAGGAGGAGAGGGAAACTGGATATGTTACAACCAGCTGAAAAGCGGGGTGAGAGAAGACCGATCAGGATGGTTTGTGCCAAATTGGGAGAATTGGAGGGTTTTGTACCATCAACTATAACACACCAGTTCTAAGCTAAATATCTCTCTGTGTGTCTGTGCCTTCGAGTCACCTGTTGACTTATGGCAACTCCATGAATTCCACAGGGTTTTCTTAGGCAAGGAATCTTCAGAGGTGGTTTTACCGGTTCCCTCCCCTGAAATATAGCCTACAGCAGCTGGTATTTGTTGGCAGTCTTCCATCCAAGTACTAGCCAAATATCTCCTGCCTTCTAAATCGGCGGACCTAGCTCTATTTTGTCACATGCTCTTGTTTTCCTCTAGATGGTGCAATCTGATAAGGATATGCTTTTATAAAATTTCCAGACATCAGTACACAGTGTTGAGGTTTTGTGTGTTATTCCTCATTTCTTTAGCGAGCAAGAGATGGCCCTATTGAGACTATATAGGCAATTAAAAAGTATAGGATGAGAAAACCATTTTAAATCTGTATGTTTTCATAAAGATCTCATTGGCTAAATCTTAAAATCTGCATCTTAAACTGGGCTGGGAAACCTGGGACTCGAAGATCCATCAGCACCATCCACTAGGAAAGGATGGTGAGTTTTCTGTGTGTGTGTGTGTGTGTGTGTGTGTGCGTGTGTGTGTTTTAAATACCTGAGTAACCTTAGGTCTCCATTCTCTCACCCACCAATAACAACTTAGCTCTGGATTCCTGTCCTGGCAGGAGGTAGGATGTCCCTTCAAGTCCTTTGGAATCATAGAGTTGGAATCCCTTCCAGAGCCTCCTCCTCCTCCTCCTCCTCCTCCTCATCTAAAATACAGAGGATCTAGTAATAATAATATAAAATACAGAGGATCTAGATGTGGCTGCTCTCAGCTCCAAGGAGGAGGAAAAGCAGAGTGTACTCCATCTGTGAGTGGACTCTTCTTTCTTTCTCACCGAGCTGAGACCAGCAGATTCAACCTTATTCTCTGAATTGCTTCCTACCCCCCAGCCCCCCCATAAGCAGCAGCAGTTTCAGGGTCCACTCCTGCAGCTTAGCAGCTTCTGGGGTGAAGACAGTCCATGGCACTGCGTGGACCCTGCTCAAGGTAAGATCTGGGGCGTGATATCCAGACAGTGGTGGATTATGGGGTCAAGTATGACCCCTGGACCTTCCCCCACTGCTCAGCATTGATCTGAGTCCTGGGAATTGTAGAAGATGGTTGCTACTGCTGCTGCTTGCAATACCAGGGTAGGGGGGACCTAAGTAAAAATGAATGAAAGGGGTGCTATTGGCACTGCTTAGAGTGAGCATCTTCTCTGGAGACTGCTCAGGAATATCTTCTCTTCCTGGAGGACCTGAGTGAAATGGTCTCCCTTCCCCCATTTCTCTGCCTACAAATTGGATGGAGGATTTTGAGAGGCTGTTTGTGCACAGCTGTTAAAAAAAAAAATCAAACTACAGTGTTAACCACCAGAAGGAGCTAGAACACACTTTAAGCTGGGTTGGTGTGTTATGGTGAGCAGGGCAGACACTGAGAATAAAGCAAAAAAAAAAAAAAAAGTGACCAGGTTTAGGAGGATTTTTCGATATGAGAGTGGTCAAGAGTAGTGTCTTCTCTTCTCTTCTCTTCTCTTCTCTTCTCTTCTCTTCTCTTCTCTTCTCTTCTCAGTGACGAGTGGACCATTGCTGCATGATGCAAGCTTCAACCTAAGTGGAAATAGAATGAGCTTTCTGTAAAGTCATCCCTTATTTTTCAGATGAATGAGCCTCCTCTGTCCTGTAATTCATGCAATCACAATTATACTTCTCTACACATTTTTGGTAGGGTGTGCATGTGTGTGTTGCACTATATAGCACTGATCAATAGTTAAGATGGTGGACCATAGCAGTGGTGCTTGCTTAGATATCAGCTCTTTTCAGCTGTTGCAGTCTTCATACCTACCTGTCTGCTCTCCTGGTAAGATGGGGTGGGAACTATGAGGTCTTAAAGGTGTTGTTGGGATGCAACATCTATCAGCCCCAAACAACGTAGCCAATGATGAGGAATGCCGAGAATTCCAGTCCACCTGGAGGGTGCACTTTGCCCACACTTGTGATGAAAAACCAATCTCAATCCCTCTCTTCTTGGGGTACTTTGAGAATAATAGTTCGGTGGAGAAGACAAAAGCTCTCTAGCAGAGGATTCCACGAAACTCAACACAGGACTCATCAGTATGGACTCACGGTAATTAAAAGCAGTATGAAACTGATAGAAAGGGGAAGTGCAGATATAATGATTATGCCAGGCAAATCTAGGCAGGCATTTTCTTCTCATTTCAGGCCAAAGGTGCAGCTGGCATGGTTTGATTCCCTCTGTAAGGGAATCTAGGTTTCTGTGAATATAAATTGACCTACCGTAAATAATTAATGTGTTTGAAGCTTCAACACATAATATAAGAAAATGGCCATCCATAGTGGGCGTATCATTCAAAATCTGTAATGTTGTAAGTTTTACTTAAGTGTGAGATGTAGTGCTTTGAGTGCTTTGACTAGGACACTGTGGCCGTTTCTGCACTACACTGTTACAGTGCTATTTTTCTAGTTTCAAATCCTATGGAGGAATCCTGGGGTTTGCAGTTTTGGGAGGGGCCTTTAGAATTCGCAACCAGAGAGCTCTTGGGCCTCAGTAAACTACAAATCCCAGAATTCCATAGGATGTTGAAAGTGGAATAATAGCACTAGAACAGTGCGGTGCAGAAATGGTCAGGGAAACCAGAGTTCAAATCCCTTGCTCAGCCCTGGAAATCCACTAGGTGTGCTTGGGCAAGTCACACTATCTCAGCCTCAGAGGAAGACAAAGTGCCCTCTGAGCAAATCTTGCCAAGAGAACCCCATCATAGATTTGCTCTTACAGTCCCTGTAAGGCACAAAAACAACAAATTGGACTTGACAGCATTGTAAGTATTGGAATTGATGTTTATGGTGACTGGAACAACTGAAAATGCCTCCCCAAACCCATTGTTGAAACCAATCCGCCCCTGCCAAGGGACGAGTTTCCAAAGCACCTTGGAGAGTGGGGCACTCAGCAATGACACATCCAGCCCCCTCCAGCACAGAGGTATGCTGCATCAGGCAATGGCAGGGGCCCTCTATCATTGTTGCCCATTGTAATGCGTCCTGCTTGTGGGGAGAGGTCTGGATGTGCCATTGTGCTGCTCACTAGAATCTTAGAAATCCTTTCGGGGATGGCTGCCTGGAGTCAAAGATGGGTTTGGAAGGTCATCATTGGGAGATGTAGCTATGGTAGCGGAGCTCTATTGTTGCTATGTCTCTTATTGCAGGAGTTTGTCCTATGCCTACAGTTGTTTGAGTCACTGAAAACGACATACACCTGTGAATGAGTGCAACACCCTTTGCTCTTTTAGCATTACTCCTAAAGGTACCAGATCCTGTCTGAACTTGGAAGCTAAGCAAGATCAGCTCTGGGCACAATTGCGGGAGGAGATCAACAAATACCAGTTGCTGTAGGCTATATTTCAGAGGAAGAAACTGGCAAAACCACCTCTGAGTATTTCCTGCCTAAGAAAACCCTGTGAAATTCATGGTGTTGCCATAAGTCGACCGGCACATAGGTTTTTATAGACCTTTCTACCCCAATCTTTACAAAGCTGATTTTCATCAGTCCAATTCCCGTGGAAAGGAGGGGTGCTGTAACAGCAGGAGGTTTTGCAGGGGTTCCTAGGAGCATCTGTAGAAGAAAAGCGGCTCACTATTTCATGCACATGTGTGCCAACGACGGCAGGCTGTGGTCCAGTGGGCTTAAAACAGCATTATCAGAAATGAGAGACTACTTTTAAAAATGTATAAGCAAGAGCTTTCAGCTCGGCATGTCTTCATTCATAATTCACCAGCGCTCATTTGAGGGAAGGTCTGAGATATATTTATATATATATTTACAGGGTAAATGCATTTTAAAGCCATTCTTTAGTTCTCCATGAATATGTGATGTTCTCAGGTGCACCAGATGAGGAGAAGAACATGTGCTCTGAGAGCACAGAGGAGATGGGTGGGAAGGGAAGGAATGCACCAAATGATGTTTCTTTGGGCACCAGGGACTAACAAAGGACGTTGTTGTTGTTTTTCAAATAGCTCCAGACGTAGCTCGTTCTACCCTCTTTATGCATATTCATCAAGACGTTACATGCTTAGCTTGCTGGTAAATGAGCTAATTACGGAGCAGGTTAAAGTAAACAATTTTAAAAGGGTGTTTAAGTTGAATGGCCAGGTTACTTTGCTTTACAGCAACTCCATGGCTTCTTGGAGAACCTTAGACCTGAGACAGACGGCATCAACGGATGGCCAAACTGGTCTGTATTCTGTCTGTTTTGTCATCTTTAGGCAATGGCAGCCCATGTCTCCCTTGGTTCAAGGCTTCATCAAAAAACTAAGTCAGCACAAAAGTTTGGAAGCATTCTGGTGTTTAAATTTTTGTTTCTTATTGTTTTGTGGGCCATTTCCGCACTACCATGTTATAGTGCTATTATTCTGCCTTATATATCCTGTGGAATTCTGGGGTTTGTCATTTACCGAGGCCAAAGAGAATCCTAAATGGCCCTCCATAAACTGCAAACCCCAGGATTCCATAGGATGTTGAAAGTGAAATAATAACACTATAACAGTGTAGTGAAGAAATGGCCATAGGGAGCCTCCATAATTCTCCCATGTTCCCTACAGGAAGAAGGCAAGAGGAGAAGAACGGATGAAAGGCTGGGGTTCACTTTTCAACCAATTCCATTTTCTCTTGTCCCTGACCCATCCGATGAGCGGGGGAATACCTGTATTCCATTGTAGGAGTTGGACCAGTTCCGCACTGGATTGCTATAGCACTATTATTCCACTTGCAACACCTATGGAATCCTGGGGTTTGCAGTTTAGGGAAGAGCATTTAGAATTCTCAGCCAGAGAGCTCTTGGGCCTCCATAAACTACAAATCCCAGAATTCCACAGGAGGTTGAAAGTGGAATAATAGCACTATAACAATATAGCGTCAAAAGGGGCATAATGTAAGGGGCTGCAGAATAATTCCTAATTCCTAAGAAAGGTACATGTACCCATTAGCCACACTTGCATGCACATATATCACTAACATTACATAGTTAAAGTCTCACAATAAGTACCAAATGGAAGTCCTGCTCAGTGACATCTGGGGGCTGTCGGGTTGGAATCTGTTCCCTGTTTTGGTCTGAATTGGCAGCAGCTTGCCAAGTTGCTGAAGCAATTGAAGCGGGGTAGTTATCTTGGCTTCTAGGAAGAGTTCAGGCTTATTTTGCTAGAGGACCCATTCAAAAAGGCAAACGCATGGGTCTTTGAGCAAATCACACCTGAACTCTCCCTAGAAGCCCAGATGACTAAACTGAAGCTGTCCTATTTTGGCCATTTCGTGAGAAGACATGACTCCCTAGAAAAGACAATAATGCTTGGGAAGGGAGAAGCCAGTAAAAAAAGGGGAAGACCACATTACAGATGGATAGACTTAGGCCATTTCCGCACGAGACTGTTATAGCGCTATTATTCCACTTCCAACATCCTATGGAATCCTGGGGTTTGCAAAACTGCAAACCCCAGGATTCCATAGGATCTTGCAAGTGGAATAATAGTGCTATAACAGTCTTGTGCGGAAATGGCCTTAGTCAAGGAAGCCACGCCTGCCCTGAATCTGCAAGACATGAGCAGGGAGGTTGAGGATAGAGTAACTTGGAGGCCTCACCCATAAGGTTGCTATAAGTTGAAGCTGACTTGACAGCAGACTTAAAAACAACAAAGGGTTTAGCATCTTAGATAGTTCCTCCCAAGTTCAGACTGGAACCCAAAGCAGATCCACCGTCCCCCTGAAATGAAAGCCATCAGCTGCCACTGGTCTTGTCCCTCTCTGTTCGCAAAGTGCACAGTCCAAATGGCCATCTCAGCTTTCAGAATCCAAATAACTTTCCTGCCCGTTCAGCCACCTCTCATTTCAATACTCTCATTTACAAATGCGATTGTGGCAGTAGGGAAGGGAGAGGGGGTGGACGGGTGGGTGGGAAAATTGTTTACTCTGGAAGAGAAAGCCTCATTGATTCAGGCTCGGAGGCAATTATGAAGAGCATACTTTTCCCTGCATGGCCCCTGCACCTATCAAACAGAAACTGTGAGAGGCGCAACCATTAATCAGGCAAGCTGCTGGAAAGAGCAAGGCATTCAGATCA
This sequence comes from Iguana delicatissima, assembly GCA_948472985.1. NCBI lineage: Eukaryota > Metazoa > Chordata > Lepidosauria > Squamata > Iguanidae > Iguana > Iguana delicatissima. Next base: position 175,742 of record CAOKZL010001743.1, on the reverse strand, counting down.
GCTTTGGCTCCCCGAAGCTGCTGCTCCCCTCTCCCCACCCCAAACGCCTCATCGTTAAATGTATAATTAGGTCTGTTTTGCTGTTAGTCTCATAAAAGCCCTCTGATCGTTTCATTTTCTTTGGAGCACCCTTGAGCCCAACTTTAGACTATCTGAAGGACAGATTACATCCGAAGCAAATCCGCTGTACCTTCTCCTTCGGACAGGTTGATCATAATCCAGATTAGGGATGGGAAAAAAAATAATATCTGAAAATATTTTTTTAAAAATGAAAAAAACAAAAACAAATACAGCAACAGCTTTCTTATCAGGACACCCTGATGAGGATAATTCTAGCCAGGTGAAATTCTTCCCCATGCAAGAGTTACTCTATACAAAAACAATTTAAAAACAAAAACAAAAATTTAAACATTTAAAAAGCATGTGGGGTTTTTGTGTGCAGAAAATGACTTTTTTGTGCAGAAAAGAGGTTAGGTTCTACTTAGAAAACAGAATATTTTATTTATTTTCTGTATAAAATGCCCAATTTCAATTTCTTTAATTTTTTTTTTATTGTACAGAATGAGTTTCAAACTACAGATGGTTTTCAAAAACGGCAAAGGTTTTGATAACTTTGTTGCAATGAGACAAGAATGAGGAAATTATCCTTTCTGTGTAAGGGCAACATGCAACCGGTAAATCTCTTTCTACAAGTTTTGGTGGAACCATGGTTCTAGTAATAGAGACTAAAATAATGTTTGCCTTCTTTGCTGCAGCGTCACAGTGCTGGGTCATGTTCAACAATAATCCCAAGACACCTCAGAAAGATGTCCAACTACCTCCATGGGGGAATTTACACATGTGTAAGATACCAGATAGTAAGATAAGACAGAGTCAGTGTGGGGTAGTGGTTTGAGCACTGGGCAACAACCCTGGAAACCAGGGTCCAATTTCCTGCTTATCCGTGGAAACCCACCTTGGGCACATTACACACACACAGGCTCAGAAAACTCTGTGGTTGGTGCACCTTAGGGTTGTCATAAGTCGAACATGACTTGAAGGTCTGCAACAGCAACAAAGATACCAGGACGATCCCATCCTCCATTTCCTCCATGTTCGATTTGTTTTAAATTTCAGGCTCCTTCCATCCCAAATAAATACTTGCCAAAATGAAATGAAACAGAATTCTCATCCATCCATAAGGAAATGGACAGAGGTGCCCTAGATTCATGAATGCTCTAACTCAGTCTAGGAGACCTTCCTTTGTGGAAAACTGGATTTAAGACAAAGGGTCTTTTGCTAAAAATCCATTTATACTTTAAAAAGCTGGTGTCATTTTAAGCCATTATCTCTCCCCTCTGCTCATCTTCATTTCCGAATGCTGTTTTTTGGCTTTGAAAATGCCCTCTCTAATTCAGGGGAGACAATAGGTCCCCATGTTCCCTCACCCTGGGATTTTCTCGAGAATGATATCAACTGTATCTATCCCAGGTTGTTATAAATCAGAAACAATGAATGAATAAGCAGCAGCATGCATCGTTTCGCAAATTTCCTGGGCAGAAGCAAAGAAGCTAATTCTTTAAGTAGCGGCAACGTATTCATTATGTGAGAACAGCGGAGCAGAAACAACCGTTCATAGGAAATAAATTGGAAATCACACCTCTTCTCTCGGGGGACAATTGCACCATCAGGAAAGGGTGTGACTAATTTATCTTTTCCCCCCTTGTGGTGCGATCTTATTTGAATACGTGTCCACTTCACTTGCTTGAGCCAGAAGCCTGGGGTTTTTCCTTTAATTGGAAAAGCAAGCTAATCCACACAGATCTGGAGCTGGGCTGATTACAAACCGACTCCTGTTTTAGGCTGTGTATGAAGAAGAACTGAGAGCTGGATGGAGAGAGAGGTTTGCAGTTTAGGGAGGGGCAAACACCGGGATTCCATAGGCTGTTGAAAGTGGAATAACAGCACTTTAACAGTCTAGTGCGGAAATGGCCAGAGAGAGAGAAATTCTAAGTTAAACTCAGCAACATAATTCACAACAGTTCCTGTATCAGGGATGGGCCAAGTCTAACCTGGAGTTACACGCTGGCCTCAAAGCTGTTCCATGACCCAACGCCTCAGTCTGTTGTTGTTGTTGATGATGATGATGTTGCTTTTGTGTGCCCTCAGGTTCTTCCAGATTTAGGATTTAGGGCAACCCTGAAGTGAGCTTCTCATGGGGTTTTCATGGCAAGATTTTTTTCAGAGGGGTTTTGCCTTTGCTTCCACCTGAGGCCGAGAGTGTGTGACTTGCCTTTGCCTTCATTGGAGGCTGAGAGAGTGTGAATTGGGTTTCCGTGGCCAAGCAGGGATTCGAACCCTGCTCTCCAGAGTCCTAAACCAATGCTCAAACCACTACATTATGCTGTCTTTCTCTGCATGATATAACTTTCTGAAATCCATCTTCCGTGAATCAGAAATGATTTCAAGGCACCCAACGACAGCAATGTATGGTGCAGAAACAAAGCAAATCAAAGTGTGAAGGCCTGAACCATCTCCTCACTAAAAACAACGAGAACTGTAGAGAAATGTTAACTTCCCCCTCCATTCCCAGTTTTCATCTCTTTTCCCAGTGCAAAAGTGCAAAGCGAATGCAAAAAGTACCCTGCAAGGTCACTAGTACAAGTTAATTCTTTTATGCCACTGGACAGCTGTTAGCATCTGGCCAGGATGCTAACGAGGACTCCAAAACCCACCTGTTTGGCACCAGAGGCCCAGTTTGCTACATCATTCCTGCTTTGAAACCGTCTCCGCTGCCCCATGCTGCTCAGTATTTGCTGCCTGAGTCAACTCCCACCCTTATTATTACAGCAGAACTGGCCCTCGTATGTGCACACACAGACACACACCTTGCAAAGAGCTTGCAATATGCAGGCTCTGCCTTAACAAAAACACCGGATCCTGTCTGATCTTGGAAGCTAAGCAGGGCCAGCTCTGGTTAGTAGACAGACAGATGCTTTATTTCGGTCATTGACCGATAAAATAGCAAGTACACTCATAAAAGCGGGGAACAACTTCTGATACCACACATCGACGACTGTTAACCATTTGAAGGTGTATCTTATACATCATGTAGAAAAATTTAGCTACTTTAAATATGACCATTGTTCCAACAGATAGCATAAACTGAAAACATCGGAATGTCCTGGCAATTTGGTTAAAATGGGGGTAATCAGCTGTTGGCGAATATGCCTATAAAACTGACAGTACAAAGGTACATGGACTGTAGTTTCTAAAGTACCAATATTGCAAAGGCAAAGTCCTGGTTAGCACTTGGATGGGAGACTGTCAACGAATATGAGGTTCTGTAGGCTCTGACCTTTTCTGCGCTACACTGTTATAGTGCTATTATTCCACTTTCAACATCTTGTGGAATTCTGGAGTTTGTAGTTTACTGAGGCCCAAGAGGTCTCTGGCTGAGAATTCTAAAGGCCTCTCCCTAAACTGCAAACCCCAGGATTCCATAGGAGGTTGAAAGTGGAATAATAGCACTGTAACAGTGTCGTGTGGAAATGGCCTGTATTTCCAAAGTAGGAACTGGCAAAGCCCCCTCTGAGTATTCTTTGCCTAAGAAAAAACCCTCTGAAATTCATCGGGTCACCATAAGTCGACAGGTAACTTCAAGGTATGTACGTGCATACGCACCTTGGAAGAATTCTGTTAATAAATAAGACCGCCTGCCTCCAGATATAACATTTAACATCCCAGCCACCAAGTCCTCTCATCGCAGATGTCTTGCAGGTCTGGGACTATGCAGCAAAGAAGATATTCATCATTCATCGGGTGTGCATTCATAATGATCGCAGCTTGCCTGCAGCCCCAAATGGGATGATGTATATTTCAGTTTTCAATAAATCAAAGGGGATCTTCACCCGGGGAAGTGATGGGGCACGGGGCTCCAGCTCCAATTTCAGCAGCCCCAGCGATGAATATTGCTGTCAGTCGTAGTAACTTTATCCCACACCTCACTTAAAGATGATACATGGCAGATTGAGGAGAAGGGAAAGAGGGAGAGCTTTAAAAGAAAGCGGTTTCTGGTAGCAGAACGGGCTGGACAGTTTCCAAAGGACCTTGACACTGTCTGGAGAAGAGACTAATCCATTGGAGAAACAGCTGGCATTCTTTCTCTATAAAAGGGCTGCACAATGTGAATTTGGGGGAAGGCAAAATTTCTGGGTTCTCTTGCTTACTGCTGGGAGGATGCAGCTAAAGAACTGGCCACAGGAAGGAGGAGGAGTGGGCCAATAAGCCCTAGAAGTGGTGACCTCCTGGTCAGTGGGACAAAGAACCACTTTAATTTTTAGTCTGAGCTTTCAAAGGTGCTGCAGTGGTGAATCCTACATTTTGAATATTTGTGTCTGCCTCTATGATCCAGCACGGTGTTAGACTACGGACCCTGGAAACTAGGGCCCTTTCCGCATGAGGTAAGTAGTACGGCGTGGTGCGACCTCTGACGGAGGTCGTCCGCAACGTGACAGCGGACTGGTTCGGACTACTTGTCGCAGTTTCGCACCTCAGTCCGCTCTGGAGCGACCCGAAGTGGTCACGCAGCGTGCTTTTTAAAAACCTGTTTTTACAGGTTTTTCGAAAGCACGGAGTGTGCCACTCCGTTCCCGCGCTTCGGTGCAGATTTGCAGGCGCGTACCAGTGCGTGCGTGCAGATCTGCCAGGGGCGGGCTTCTGGTTGGCGAGCTTCTCTGGTTGGTGGAGAGCCTCCGCCAGGCAGAAGCCGCCATTCTGGATGCCGAAGCCGCCATTTTGGACCCCGGAGGACTGCAGAACAGCGAGCTCGTGCTGCTCCGCATGGGGATGGTCTTACCTGGCTGCCGGTAAGCTCCGTTTTAGCGCGTTTTCCCGTTTCCCCCTCCACGTGCGGAAAGGGCCTAGGGTTCCATTCCGCGCTTGGCCATGGAAACCCACTGGATGACCTTGGGTCTATCACATACTCTCAGCCTCAGAAAATTCTGTGATTGGTTCACCGTAGAATTGCCATAAGTCAGAGATGACTTAAAGGAACTGTAGGAATCTCCATGGTGGTCTGAATGGGATCTGTGGGCCCCTGTTCTCAAGTTTGATCTCTGTTGTAATGTAATAAGGGATTCCTTTGGGTTTTGAAGCCTTGCCCAGTGATTGGTTGAGCTGCCTTCATGTCAGGGAAGTGCAGGGAGATGAGCATCTGCCGTTGGCTAAGCTGTCCGGATCCCACAGAGACATTCTGTCATGCGGCAGCAAAAGCCATCATGTACTTGTTCTGTGCAGAGCAGTTTGTTGCTTATTTAGTTCATTTATCTCCCCTTTTTCTTCTATCTTGGTATTCAAACTGATGGACCTGGAGCTCCCAGGTGATTTCTCATTCAAGATTTGCTCAGGCCCTGACTGGCTGTACTGTGGGACCTCCAGTTCTGCCGCCAAGGATCGGCTTTAAATGGCTTCTTACAAAAAAAGAGCCCAACTTTGTCAACCTTTGATTTAGAGAGGCTTATAAAGAAACAGCATTGAAACTTCTAGAATTCCTATGCAATGGAAATAAATAAGACAAATGTCACTGCGTACCACAAAACATTCTTGAATAGTGTTAAGTAAGCAGCCTGGAGAATCAGTAAGACCATTGAGAGATGAATAGGAGAGTCAAAGAAATATAATAGAATTAATCCAGCTTTTATAAAACTGCCACTGACTTAACTGATTAAGAATTATTATTTTTTTACCAAAAAAGAAAAAAAGAAAAAAAGCAAAAAGCAAAAAAGAAAAGAAAAGAAAAGAAAAGAAAATCAACAGAATGGGCTATTTATAGCAAGAATTATGCCCAAGACATTGAAAGAGATGTATAGCTTATTTAGTTATCTAAGGCTCAGAATAACAGGCTTTGGGTCCTCGGAGAAGATTTCAAGTGTCTGTTAGCTTTCACGGGACAGTGTAAAAGGTCAGTGATGCAGGGCACGGCTGTGAACTGTACATCACACCAGATCTTGCTCCAAATGCAACAAATCCCATCGCTCCTCACCACTGACCACGTTTATGGGGTGTGCAGTCCAGTTACATCTGGAAGGCAGCAAGATTTCAACCCCTGATATAGACACAAAGCAGACAGTTCACTTCAGTACAGGATACGTCATAGGTTCATGCCTTGATGCTTACCTATAGGTACCCAAAATCACCTTCTTCTTTTTCTTCTTTATCATCATTTTCATCATGATTATCATCATCATCACAATGTAATCTCTTGTGTATGTATAGCTATTTTCCTCTGGATACGTTTCAGTCTGAGTTTTTATAGGGTCAAATAAACCTTTTGGGTCTTCTAACTCAGCACTCAAACTTTCTTTAAAGAGGGACTTAACTGGGGAGCGACCTCCCAAGGCTGCTTCTTCCCACTGTCTAACACTCCCTGGTCTCAACCCAACATCCCTTCGATGTAGGATGAATGTCTCTACATGAAGATATGCTACATGTGCACTACAAAAAACAAACAAACAAAAACCCATGCAGAATTGCAATGTTGTCTCACACACACCAAATCACTAGGTGTCATTTTGCAAGGCACAATACATGATGTACAACCACACTGCAAAGTACTGGATGCACAACCACACTGCAAGCTGTAGAATGCACAGAGACAATGCAAAGTACAGGAGACACGGCTACACCATGTAATGCACAATATGCAACCTGCAAAGTCAAAGCATAGTTGAATGCAGTGTCTGTGCAACTCTGTCAGCAAAATGCACCTAATTGTGCAGTGGTGACTTCTTGGCCAGCATGTGTGGCATGACTTACCTGTGAGCATGTCCCTAACAGAATTCTGGCCACTAACTGTTGGGAAACTTCTCCTCTTGTTCAATCCAAAGTGGTTCCTCTACAAAATTTCCCTTCCTTGGCTCTTCTGTAAGACTGGCCTACAGATGGTTGGAGACTGCTCTTCAGTTTCTGCTCAATTCTACTTTCTCCAGGCTCAACTGACACGCATCTTATTCAAGCTTTCTTCATAGGGCTTGGTCTTCAGCTCCGTAACCCTTCTCCAGATAGGACCTAGCTCACCAACATCCATCTAAAATGGTGCCTCCCCTTGTGATAATGGGGCTTCCCATTATCTAGGCTTATCAAAGGGAGATACTTCCCTCTTCAGGTAAACCAAGGGTTAATGAGGTGTTGGGATTACATCAAGGGTCACAGGGTGAGAGTTGACCAACCAAAAGGAAAGGGTCAGCATCACAGGTCACAAGGTGAGAATTGACCAACCAAAAGGAAAAGAGGCGGGCATCTTGGAGATGCTTCCAGATCCTTCCAAGGAGGAAAATATAAAACTTCTGAGAGGCCATGTGGCCAGAGAGAGAGAGAGAGGGAAAGAGAGGAGAGCGGGGCCAGTGGAGCTGGCAGCATGCCGTGTCTCCTGGACCCCCCCCTTCTCCTTTAGACCATCTACGCCTATAACCTAATTGTGAGTAACTAGAAATCAGTAGTTAGCCGCGTTAGGGCTGTTTATTATTTTGGGAATTGGCTGATCTTAAGAATGTATCTGTGCTGTTATATCTGTTTTGTAAATTCTTGTAACTAAGTGTACCTGGGAGAGGGGAGTCTCCCAAGTGTATATTGTTTATTTGCATGCTTTGATTAAACACTTCTATAAACCTCCGTTTCTCTCCATTTCCACGCCAGGTTTGGCACACGCTACATAGGACCTCTCTCACTCGGGGGGAGGAGGGAGGTGGAAGTTCCTTAAGCTTAGAGATTGGGCAGGGTCCCTCCTGTTCTGTCCAAATAATTCATAATTCGGGGGGGGGGTGGCAGCATACCTGATAGAGTTGGGGAGATTGCCAGTCGTTCCAAGCGTGGGAATCAGCTTTGGGAGGCTGGCAAGAACCCTAGTAAAACGCTGGGAGGGAATTTCCAGTCTTGCAAGGCTGGAAGTCAACTTAAGAGACTGGAAATAAACCTACAGTGTCACACCCCTTCAGTTCTATTTTTCATGTAGAAGAAACACCTCAATTCTCTTAGAGCAGAAAAAGAAAATAGTGATCTGGATAGTAACTCTTATTATTACTGCAGCCTTAATCAACTTTAACATTCGTTTCAGCCTTGGTAAGTCATTTCACTGATCTAAGAGTGGCCCCATCATGTTAAGAATGTAACACTTAAGCAGTTTGCTTTACTTTGGACGGATGAGTGCAGCACTTCCAAAAGGACATTTCACTCTGTCATGTTAATCTTCCTGAGCTCATGGATTACTGATCTAATAAACAGCGACATCCTTTCAGAGCTACCAAATCTTCCCGGGCTAATCTAGCTGTCACATAGCCATGCAAAGGTGTTTAGCCTCCCAGTCATGAAGGCACGCAATGCACTTAGCATGGAGGGTTCTTTGCCAGGGAACATCTAAGGTGAAATTCTATCTGGATGAAGTTCAAACCTGACAGCTCTGAATGGACTCTGATCTTGGCAGAGGGAATGAACCTGGTGCATTCCAGTCAGGACAACAACTCCGGTCAGCCCCACACTGCTGTGACTATGCCCGGGGATTGTGGGAGTTGCAGTCTAAAGCAACTGGTTGCCCATCGCTCAACTTCCTTTTGCAAAAACATTGCCAGGGATTCGTGTGCTAATACAACAGCTCCACTGACTGCCAGCTGTTTCTGAGCACTATCAAAATTCAAAGTGCTGGTGATGATCTTTAAAGCCCTATGTGGCTCAGGTCCAGGTTATCTGAAGGATTGTATTTTCCCTTACGAACCAGACCAGGCTTTGAGATTTGCTGGAGAGACCCTTCTCTCTGTCCCATTGCCTTCACAGCTTCATCTGGTGGGAACACGGGAGAGGGCCTTTTCAGTGGCTGCTCCCAGGCTCTGGAACACACTTCCAAGAGGAGTCAGACTGGCACCCTCTTTACCTTTTTTCTGTAGATAAGAGATTTACTGTATTTGCTGGCATATAAGACTCCCTCTCCAAAAAAAATACTGTTTGAAAATGGGGTGTGTCTTATACACCAGTGTCTTATATGCCAGCAAAAAGTATTTGCCGGTGTATAAATGAGGTGCGTCTTATACACAGGTGCATCTTATATGCCAGCAAATACAGTATATTTCAGCAGACATTCAATAAGTGATTTTGGCCTGGCTGATGAAAGGTGCTGGCTATTCTTAATTATGCAGCATTTGCAAACGTTTGTGTTTCAATTATGTATTTTAACTCTTTAAAACATTATCTGATTGTGCCACTTTGAGTCCTTACCAGGAAAAAAAAGTGTGATATAAATAAAGATAACAACAATATATAAATCAGATCCAGGTTCTTTGAAGGACTGTATCTTCCCATATGAGCCATCCCCAGCTCTACGATCTTCGTGGAAAATGCTTCTGTCAATTCCACCATCTGCAAAGGCACATTTGGTGGAAATGCAAGAGGTTTTTTTTGGGGGGGTTCCCAAGCGTTGGATAGCTCCCTCTTTCTGTCTTTTTGTCAGAAGCTGAAAACCTTTCTATTCCAGCAGGGAGCTGATAATTGGGAAATCAATTGCTTTACAAGAAAAGTGTGGTTTTTTAGTGTGTTGTACTTTTAATGTTTTCAACCTTTTTTAAAAAAATGTGTTGATAGTTTAATACCATTTTAATCACTGTATATTTTCAACCCTATGTGTTTTTGTCATTTTCTCTATTTTCTAAACTGCTTTGAGTCAATTTGGGTGAAAGAAGGTGTGTAAATAAAGGGATGGAGGAAATATATCTCTTTACAAAGAATCAGGAATCAGGCTTAGACTCTGTTTTACTCACTCTCAGTCCCAAGCCTGAAACAGCAGAATGGATTGATTTCACCAGAAGCCTGAGAAATGTGGAGAAAATCAGGAGGCCAGTGTGACCTGCGATGGAGACACACAGCTAGTCTCCTCCAGGAGGTAGTGCGAGGCACCGGCAGCAGATACAAGGGGCGGGTGGGTTTAGAACAGTACTGGAGAACTGCCTGTCCTGCCTTCCTCAAGCTAGGCTATTGCTTTCAGATGGAAGATGCAATCACATCACCAGAGTTAGAAATAGGATCATAGAGCTGGAAGAGACTACAAGGCCCATTGAGTGCAATCCCCTTCTGCCGTGCAGGAATATATACCATCAAAGCATTCCTGGTAGCTAGTTGAGTATCCAGCCTCTGTTTAAAAACCCTAAAAGGAGATTCCACCACACTCCCAGGCAGCATATTCTTGTCAAGCTGCTCTTACCATCAGGAAGTTTCTTCTTGATGTTTAGGTGGAATATCTTTTTTTGTAGTTTGAAGCCGTTGCTCCTTGTTGTAGTCTCTGGAGCAGCAAAAGACAGGCTTGCTCCACCATCCATAGGACATCCTTTCAAATATTTAAACATGGCTATTAACCTTTTCTTCTCCAGGCCAAACATATCCAGCTCCCTAAGTCACTTCTCATAGGGCACTTTTCCAGGTCTTTTACCCTTTTGGTTGCCCACCTCTGGACATGTTCCAGTTTGTCAATATTCTTCCTGAACTGTGATGCCCAGAAAGAGACAGTTTTCCAGGCGGGATCTGACCAAAGCAGAATAGAGTGGTACTATCACTTCTCTTCACCTATGCACTATACTCTTGTTGATGCAGCCCAGAATCTCATTGGCCTTTTTAGCTGCTGCATCACACTGCTGACTCATGTTCAGCTTGTGGCCTACTAAGACTCCTAGATCTCTTTCACATGTACTGTGCAATTCAGATGCTAGTTCAGTTAGCCTCCCATATGTAGAACTGGAGTGAGATGGAGTTAGCATCTTGTCATATGCTTTCAGCAATATGACTATCCTAGGTTGGTCCTGATGATTTTCCACCAACAAGACCCTTTTGATGCTAGCCATAATTCAGGCGGCCAAAATAACTGGAGAGGAGCCTCTTATCAAAGATCACATGTAGGAAAAATGAGAGTCATATCAATGCTGCAAAGAAAAGATGATAGATCCATGGCTTTAACAAACATAACTTTCCAGTGGCATCAATCATAATGTAAAACAATCACATAAGACTTTCTGGCTACACATTTGCCAATATTTTTATTGCACTGGGACCACATTGCAAACAAATCCACCAAAAAAAAAATGCTGCAAAAGTAAGTCTATTGCTGCTGAAAGCAGTTTTTTGTGTTTTTTAACCCTCATTTTTTTAAACTGGTATATGTATATATTTACATGAAAACTATCAAAAGCAAAAGTCGAGAAAGCGGCAGCCCTGCTACGACAGTCTAGAAAGATAAGAGCTGCTGCTTTCTTATGGATAAATAGTACAATTTGTCATTTTTTTTTAAACATCACTTTGTAAAATCACATTCAAGTATTCCTGTCAACTTGCAAATTACCAAAATCTTTTTTTTTTCTTGACTACATTGCTTTAACTTCATCCGGTTGTAACTGTAGTTCTGGGGTGTATTGTTTTTCTTTTGGCTTTGAAAACTAGTCAGAGACAGATTAATCCTTGAAAAAGTGACTAGATGTGCGTATGTGGGGATGGGAAGGGAACAATTTAAATAAGGTACCATTAAAGAAAGAACCTGAAGGCCAACACAAGAAACTGTTGGTGTGCACGTCGAGAAAAATCAGGTGGCACAGTCCTCTCTGAGGCTATACAATTTCAAGACAAAGGTGGAGGAAGGCTTCTGCTCCATCGTAAATTCATTGTTGAAAAGTACCACACTGGGGAGAATAGTTGTGAGTCAGCCTTCCCCTCAATATGTTGGTTTTCTGTATTTGCATTGCTTTGAATGGAGGAGCACTCAAGGATTTCATCCCCTCCATTCCTGCACTCTAAACCAGGACAGAGATTCTATGTCATGATCTAATGTTGCATATCTTAGCTACGTTGCAGAGACACAACAAAATCCCGTTTGCAAATAGCAAAGATGTGCATCAGGGCACTGTCGAGAGTCCTCCAATGCGCTTCAGGCACTTCTGATGTACATCGGGCTCCCTGCTGCACACTGTGAACATCTCAGGCTCACTGGGCTCTTCTGGTAAGACACTGATGTGCCCTGGTCACTCCTTTTGTGCTCCAGCTCTCCCCACCTGATGCCTACACAGCACTGGGGAACACCCTGATACGCATTTGTGCCCACTGTGCACAGGCACATCAGTCGCTCCACCACCGTGTCACGGATAGTCGTACCGAGTAATACGGAAAATTGTGAAACTGCTCAACTCCACGTCCCGCGCATGTAAGTCCATTTACAAAGACGCAAGCCCGTGACTGAATTCCAGCCCAGGATTCTAAAGTGTAACAGTCCCACAAAGACGGTTAACATGTAGAGTAGCTCAACTCCAGCATTTCCCTCTAGAATCCTTTCCCTGGTGAGCACTGAATGTCAACCTGGTTCCTTTCTTATTTAAAAACATTTGGTAGGTAGGTTTGCCTTTTTTTTTTTTTAAAGAAGATAACCATCACCTCTATAAATACAAAATATTAAATAAAGATCTGCTTTCTGTACAAATGAAAGAAGAGGGGAAGGGAAAGGAGAGGGCCATTTTGTGGACAGGCAAATGTCACTTAGCAGTAATTTCAAATACCTCTCAAATCCTCTTTGGGGAATTGATTTGCTAGGAAGAGTGGCAATTAAGTATTAACTTCTCTGTTTGCCTGATCCAGAGATAGATAATGCCGTCGCCACTCAGTTAGCTACCTTGGTTTCCTGCAAGCCCTATCCAGTGCTGCTCATAAACTCCACCCATCGTGAACACGCACGCCCGTGGTTCTGTAGAAGGGGCAGGGCTTGGTTACAAACCCACCCACTGCAGGAACGACAAAGAAGACCACGTGAGAGGCAGGGCTTTCCAGAAGCTCTGCCCACAATGTGCCATCCAATGCCTTTAATGGGCAAAGGGGAGAAATAAGTTAAGACCTTAAGGGAAGCAGGGCTGTACGAAGTGTGAGGTCACATCCACTGAATGCATTGGGGGACCCCCGAGAGCCACCAAAGTTGGTTCCACCGGTTACATGACCCCCCCCCCCCGTGGCTGTTCATCCTCAACCTATATTCGTCTCAGAGTCTACGCCTTAACTACTTGGAGAACATATTATGATTGCAATTTCTGAATTCACTGAATTCACGAAGTGGCATACACAGTCCTTTGCAAGACTGTTTCTTTTGTGTGTGTTTTTCTTTCTTTCTTCTTCGACGGAGCTAATAAAAAGTTGGGTCCTGCGATTTCACTACCTCTTGGTCATAATCGTGTTCATGTCAGAGACAAAGTCATTTTCAACCACGTTGCTGTAACCATCTTTCTCTATACAGTCACTGACGGCCTTGAGAACTATCCGGAGCCTTCGGTCCATAGCTTCAAGGTGCAACTTGTACAAAATGGGAGCAATTTTGTCTTTCCGCAAAGACTCCTCCATCAAATGACTAAGCTTGTACTCTTCCTTGGCTAGTAGCTGTAGTCGCAGATAGGTGGACTTCCGTATTCTAGGAAAGAAGGAAGACACTGATTTACATTCGGAACCTGTAGGGAAACAGCACTTGCTCCTACCACACCGGGGATCAAAGTTCCTGAATGTCAGGGAACTTTGTCCTCCTACCATCTATGCCAAAGAACTCTGAGCCACTAGTTCTTAAAGGAGAATATCATACGCAGACACACAGGTATCTCTTCTGCTCATTTTATCAGGAAGGAAAAATATTAGAAATATGTTTCTCAGCTGTTGGAAAACCATGACAAGCAGAATCAAAGACGGGTGAGAATTGTTTGTGCACCGTTTCCTGTGCACAAAAAGGACACATTTTCAGTGTAATAAAAGTTTTCTGCACAAAAAACAAATTCCCTGTGCATTCAAATGCATTTTCTGCAGAAAAACCTATTGGCATTTTGCAAAGAATACGTCTTGAATGATGAAGAGTCTTTGAAACCTATGCCCTGTTTGACAATTTTTTCGCAGGGAACAGAAAAAGGACAAAAGCATTTGCTTTTGCCGACAGAAACGAAACCTACACAGATTTGCATCCCTACTTTTTATCCCCCACTCTCTGTTCTAAAGAAGGGCTGGAACCAGCACATGCTATTCTCTAACACTCTGCATCCCTTCTCTAACACTCTGAATGACTCCGGAAAACTCACAAGGTTAGAAAAGAAGTCCCGACAGGTATCGTCAAGCAGGATCAAAAACACTGATGAGCAATTTTTTGAATGGCTGCTTTCACAGTCCCTCAGCATCATTGATGCTGTTTGGATTAACACAATTTGGCAATGCAAAACGACAGGAGGGACACATTTGCCCAGCCTTGATTCATGGTGTAACCTCATTTTCTTTTACCCTTCTCAGCTGCAGCCTAGTCTGAAACCTCTCCATCTCAGGGCATTAGCAAACATTTCCCGCTCTCTTCCCATGTTCCTGCCCTGAAACTGAGCCTTCGTTGGAACACCTATATTCAGAGGCAATGAGCCACTGAGTATCAGCTACAGCGGCACAACAGCAGGAGACCGTGGTTGCTTTCAAAGCCTCCTTCTGAATTTCTCGGAGGCATCTGACTGGTCACAGTGGCCAAAGGAAAACTAGGCGAGATGGATCTTGTTCTGAGTTGACAGAGCTCCTCTTATGTTCTTAAGCTTCTATCCCTTTCTGCCCTTTGCTCTGTTCTGCAAAATGTGGCTTTTGTTGAAGGTTAAAGTACAAGTCATCTATTTATTCTGAGGACTGGAATGTTCTGAGCTTTGAAAAAAAAAAGGGACATTCTGTGCACTCAGAAAGGATCAGGTAACTTAAGCTGTCAAATGGTTGTTTCGTTGTTCGGTAGGCATTGCCCTGGTTTCGGGAGGCACATGTCAGAATCACAAGCACACCAGGCGAGGCAAGTGAGGGAGAGGGGGAAGAAAGGACTCAGTGGGGACCTGAGCTAAACTCCAAAACACTGGGGATACACTGTAGCTGTTGAATGCCAAGGCAAAACAATGGGGATAGAATCATACAGTTGGAAGAGATCCCGGGGCCATCCAGTCCAACCCCCTGCCATGCAGGAATATACCATCAAAGCACTCCTGACAGAGGGGCATCCAGCCTCTATTTACAAACTTCCAAAGAAGGCAACTCCACCACAACCCCAGGCACTGCCAAACTGGTCTTATTGTCAGGGAAGTTCCTCCTAATGTTAAGATGGAATCTCTTTTCCTTTAGTTTGAAGCCACTGCTCTATGTCCTAGTCTCTGGAGCAACAGAAAACAAGCTTGGTCTAGCCTCCATATGACATCCTTTTAAATATGTAAACATGGGTATCACGTCACCCTTCTGGGCTCTTTCTGCACTCTAGCTTTTCTGACTTTCTCCCTATCTCTGCTGGCTTATTCATTTGAATTCCTCTTCGGTGATTCCTCTGTTTTTCCATGTCTTGTACATGTCCCTGTTAAACCTTAGTTTAGTTCAAAGTTCTTTAGGCATCTCAGATACTTTAGACACCTCACATTCTTCCTCTTCACTGGAATTGTTTAAAAATGTGCCTTCAGTAGCTCACTTTTACTCCTATCCATCATGAACTCTCTTCTCTTTCAGTATTCCAAACCATGGGATAACACTCAGTATTTTCCCAATTTTATTGAGATCAGCTTTCTTGAAAAGTCTAGTGCATCTGACTATGCTTGGCTTCTCCTTTCTGCTGTATTACAAACTCCAGAAGAACATGGACACTCCCACCTAAGGATCCCACCACTTTCACCCCATTAATCAGGTCATCATTGTTGGTTAGGACCAGATCCAAAATAGCTGATCCCCTTGTTGCTCTTCCACTTTCTGGACAATGAAACTGTCTGCAAGAGAACTGAGGAATTTGTTGAATCTTCCTTCTTGGCAGAGTTTGGCTTTCAACAAATAGCAGGATATTTGAAATCTCCCAATAGGCTATTATCTTGAAAGAATCATAGAGTTGGAAGAGGTCCCACAGATCATCAAGTCCAATCCCTCATTCAATACAGAAAATTCAGCCACAGCATACTCATCTAGAGACCCAACTAGTTCTCTGGATCACAAGTTCCTTTGCTAAACTGCTTTTACTGTCAAGAAGTTCCTTCTAATGTTCAATGGAAGTCTACCTTACTGTAACTTCAAACCATTAGACTATTCTACTTGGGAGGTTCTCAGTGTGGTTGTTTTCCCTAAATCTGTTCAAGATCTCCCCCCCCATTACTCCCCAAATCCCAGTCCAGACAGCACGCACAACATACTTCTGATCCACACACACCCCTTGTGCAAAATCATTTCTCATCGCGCCACCCATATCAAAACAGTCAGGGAAAGCATACCTGCAGCACTGGTTCAAAGGCACCAAGATAGAAAGTTCATCATGAGAGTATTTTCCAAACCTAGGACAGAGACAAAAAAATGAGAAAACAAAAGATCTCTGAGAGCACACTTTGATGATCTGCTTTTAGCACTGTAAATAGTTTCCATTGCCTAAACTGGGGCTAGGGAATGTGAGGTCCCCCAAACAATGTTTTGTAGCCCCTGAACCTTCAAACCACCTTTTTTCTGACAAAAAAAGGATGAATTGACTCCCTTGGAAGCTCTTACAAGCAGCAACTGACTTATCTAATAGGTGCAGCCCCATCCATGTACTGTTTAACATTTTAAAAATACTTATACATTGAGCTTCCCTTATCCAAAATGCTTGGGGAGTGTTCTGTATTTTGGAATACAGACCCTTTTTGGAATAGCCTTGCATCTCATTCATTCACTACTTGTGTTGGGTAGGAGGCATGAGGGTGGAGAGGGACTGAGGATCTGTGAAATGACGGGAATACAAGCACGGCATTCACTACAAATCCACACCTCCTGCCATTTCACAGATCTCCAGTCTCTCTCTTTTTGCTGTCAGGTGCCTGCTTCCATCTTCAAAGTGGTGGCTCTGGTAATCCTCAGATGTGAGGAACAAACAAGCAGGAGCAAGGCAGTTCCTGCCTTGAAGGTGCTGGTGGTGGCAAAAACACAGAGACTGAGGATCTGACAGATGAATGAGCAAGAGTGCCGTGTTAAAATGGTGAATCAACACCAAGATAAATTCTACTGATTCAATGGGTTGACTTTAGTTGGGTCTAACAACTGCCTTCAGATCCCCACTCCCGAGAACTCAGTCCAAGGCAGCTACAAACTCTATGGATATACACCTTCATCCTCCCTATGAAAAGGAAGAAGGTTAACAACCACATCAAGACAGGATTCAGCTGTGGCCCAATTGACTCTTCTGAATTTCTGGCCTTAGGGAAAACTTACCCCCTTCCATTGTCTAAGTGGATGATAAACGTTTCATTTCCAAATTTCTCAAAAGTTTCGTAGTGATGCCGGTCCATGTTGCCTACAATGAAAAAAAAAATACACCAACACATGCCACTTACTACAAGGACTTGAAAAAGCAACATTTCAGATATGTGTGGCACAAATTATGCAGAAGTTGAAAGAAAAATGTAAAGTATTTTTTCCAGAGTGGAAAATGATTGTTTCATGTTTCCTTCCCTCTAAAATATAGATAACATAGATCCATAACATGGATAGCAATGCATTATTTGGACCTCAACTTCCATCAGCCTCAACCATTCAGCATGCTAGTTAGGTCTTATGGGCACTGTAGTGGAAATATCCAGGGATTCCACTTTGGGAAGGGGATGTGCTTGGGCTATATGAACCTACAGATACACAATTATATGATGAAATTTGTAATCCCCTGCTTAAAAAAAATAAAGAAAACACAAGGAAAACCAGTATGCCAGGGTGAAGGAATGGAGACTAATTTTTCACCTACAGAGATTGGAAATGGTTGTTGGTGGCTCCCATTTTGGGTGGGGGAAATAAACCTGCTCTAGGTCTCAGCCCAAACCTTAAAAGAGCTGTCCAAAGTGCTGAACCTATCTGGGGGATTGAGTTCAGCACCCTGGATAGTTCCTTTAAAATTCAGACTTAAACCCAAAGTAGATTTATTGCTAACATGGGACACGTCCTGCTACTGTGTGCTTATGTAAGCAACACATTTTCCGCTACTCTTGAGCCAAACCAATTTCCAGAATATTTGCATAAAATCAACAGAAGTAAAAAGACGTAGCACTAAAAGAAAAGGAGATGAGAAGGGAAGAGGAAATGAAGGAAACTCAGGCACCAGTTCTGAAAGTGCTAATGTTCCCAGCATTATCAGCTGCTCTTTTCCCATTTCAGTGGGGTGATGACTCCACTCCGAAGGGAGCTATCCAAGGTACTGAACCTATTTTGGGAACAAGGTCCACACCTGTGGACAGCTCCTGTAACGTTCAGACTAACACTCAGTTCAAAAAATGCCACTTTATTTTGGACAATGAGAAACATACCCATGAGAAAGTCAAAGATGGTCATATCCATTATATCCAAAACTCGGGTCCCCCTGTCATAGGGTGGTGTTTGCTTAACTTCTTCACAGTAATCTGGATCAACTTCCCACCTAGAGAAAAGAAAGTGCTAAAGATGGGAAGAATAACAACAATCTGAGAACCATGCACACAATCTTGAGTTCACTGTTGGAAAGGCAGTACATAAACCTTTATGTCCACATTAATAATAATAACAATAATATTAATAATAAGAAGAAGGAGAAGGAGGAGGAGGAAAGACTCACTCTGCTTTCTTGCGTTTGTGGTAGGAGCGTCTCCATGGATTTCTCCAAGTCTTCCTTTTGGCCAAGGAAAGGTCTGGCAGAAACGCGGCAAGAGAACCTTCAATCTGGTCTGGCTTCCCGCAGAGGGCATGCTCAGTTGAACAGTAATAAGAGCATTCTCCATAGAAACAGATATTATTGGCTGCAGAAAGAAGTGGGAACAAGGGACAGATGGTGAGGAACCTTCTTCCCAACTTCACAGTTTGAAGAGTACAAAGACAGGCATGGAAAAGAGCGGCGATACTAATATTCCTTGATTCTGTGACATTTATACACCAACTTTTCCCCCAAGCCACAATTATACACCCCTTTATCCCTAGTGCCCTCCAGAGCAGATGACTATGTAGAGGTATAGCTACAAGTAGGGACAGAAAAAATATTTGAAAAATCTGAAACATGTTTTTCCAAGTACTGAAAAACCCTAATGGGAAGAATCTTGAACTGATGAGAATCCTTGCAGTTCAGGACTTACTCTGCACAAAATTCGCAAGTGGTTTTTTTGTGAAGAAAACAGCATTTTCATTATGGTTGCTGTTTTGAAAAAGTAAACCTTAACTTGCCCAGTTCTTAAATATTAGCTCAGACAACTGCCTTGAAGTTCCCTAAAAACATCTGAATGGCAAAAGCTGCTGGCCAGTACCTACAAAACACACTCTCCTCCCATCTTTCTCATTGTCACACATACAACACCCACAAGACCCACAAAGCAGCATTGAACCATGTGATCTGCCTCCTCCATCAATTCCCTACTGAAGAGCTACTCAAAGTGCTTAATAGACTTGATGGACCATGAGGCCCCTTCCAACTCTGTGAGTCTACTTAAAGAACTTCCCTGAGTACACAGAAATGGCTCTGTCTAGATTATATTGCAGTTCATAAGAGCCCTTTGTGTTTCCAAAGGAAGATGGCACTCAAAAAGGCGTACTTCTTAGTAAATCATAAACCTTCTCATCAAGCAGAAGCAACTCAAAGTATGAACTGACTCCACTGAAATCTTTGAGTTTACCCAGTAGAGTACACAAAGTTTCCTCCAATGCCACATTAGTGACATATATGGATTAGAATCATAGAGTTGGAAGAGACCCCAGGGCCATTGAGTCCAACCCCCTGCTATGCAGGAACACCCATCAAAGCATTCCCAACAGATGGTCATCCAGCCTCTGCTTAAAAATCTCCAAAGAAGGAGACTCAACCACACTCCACTGCCGGACAGCTCTGACCGTCAGGAAGTTCTTCCTGAGGTTCAAGTGAAATCGCCTTTCCTGCAGCTTGAATCCATTGCTTCTTGTCCTAGTCTCTGGAGCGGAAGAGAACAAGCCTGCTCCCTCCTCAACATGACATCCCTTCAAATATTTAAACATGGCTATCATGTCCCCTCTTAATCTTCTCTTCTGCAGATTAAACATATCCATCTCCCTAAGGCGTTCTTCATAGGGCATGGCTTCCTGACCCTTCACCATTTTGGTCGCCCTCCTCTGGACACGTTCCAGCTTGTCGACATCCTTCTTGAACTGAGGTGCCCAGAACTGGACACAGTATTCCAACAGCGTATTAATGGCATTAATTAATTGGGATGGCACAATCAGAGAGCCACTGCATCAAACAATATATGAACCTTAGTTCCCTTCTTACGCATGATGCTCAGAGCAGCATTCTTTAACCTGGTGCCTTATAGAGGTTTTGTACAATTCTCATCATCTCCGAACACTGAACTATGCTTGTGCTTTACCAGCAACATGGGACATAACAAAAACAAAGAAAGTGGAAGGCCCCAGGTTGGGAAAAACTAAGCTACAACATTCCAAGCTGTTGGATTACAACTGCCGGCATTCCCACCTGGCATGGCTAACGGTCTGGGATTCAATCATGAGAAGACTAGAACTTGGGAGGGCAGGTATGAAGGAACTGAACAAGATCCTGAAGTGTCAAGATATATCACTGAATCCCAAAGACACAACTGTCCATGCCATTGTATTTCTGATTTCTATGCATGGCTGTCAAGGCTGGACAGTGGAGAAAGCTGACACGAAGAGAACTCATTTGAAGTGGAGAAAACACTGGAGAAAAGTTCTGTGGATATCTTGGATTGCCGAAAGGACAAATAAATAGGTCCTAGAGAAAATTAAGCCTGAACTCTCCCTAGAAGCCAAGATGACTGAACTGAGGCTTTTGCACTTTGGGCATATCATGGGAAGACATGACTCATCAGAATGGAAAATGATGCTTGACAAGGAAGAAGGCAGTAGGGAAAGAGGGAGACCCTATTATATGTGAATAGAGTCAACCAAGGAAGCCACAGGCTCAGAGGTATGGCTGAGAAGGGCTGCTGATAATAGGGTAAGACTTAAAGGTCTCCCATTCATAGAATCATGATAAGTTAAGTCGACTTTATGGCAGTTAGCAACAAGGGAAATGTATCATGAGGGCTTCTTGGCAAGATTTGTTCAGCGGGGATTTGTCATTGCTTCTTCTGCAATGGGAGAGTATGACTTGCCCAAGCGGACGTCCATGACTGAGGGCAGATTCAAACTCCGGTCTTCCAGAATCTTAGTCTGACATTTAAACCATAACACCAGGCTGGCATACAATCTTCTGTATATCCATGGTGGAAGAACTGGTGATACTGTATGCATCATCAGTTCTTCTTTTGTAATTTCAAAACAGATCCAACAAAAAAAGATGAAAAGATCTTAATCTTGCTCTTTTGGGTAAATGGAACAGATACACTATTGTTTGTTTGTCCGAGGGAGGCAAGGACGATGCGGTGGAAATCCATAATCCGCCGCCATTGGTTAACATGAACAAAAGTCTCAGCACTCACTAACTATGTAACATTGATTTTGTTAAACTACTGCTTCAATTACCTTGAAAACTATGGCTGACATTGTTAATATGTCTCTTTTTTGCTAGTAAATTACCACTCACTCATTAAAGGCTTGGAGTTACAGCAGGGGGTCTTGTCTGCAAAAGGATGGAGAAACACATTTAAATAATTACTGACCTATTTCCATTCTTCACATTTTGGCCTAAGTGCTCGTCTAGTTCTTTCTTTCCAAACATAGCAGTGTGTATTGACTGACCCCATTTTTCTCTGTTTTCAGGCAGGTTTCTCCAAACAAAGGACTAATCCATTATTTGGAAAGTAATTCTTGAACAAACCTGCTCTAGCAATGACTCATCTCAAAGCACCCTGGGTAGGACTGAACTCCCATGGAAAAAATTTTCTGATTTTTTTTTTCACTAGAGGTTTGTGATACAAGAACGCTACCTGTAATACAGTGGTTCTTAACTTTTTCTTTACCGGGGACCCTCTGAAATTTAATTTTTTGCCAGGGACCCTCAAGATTTAACTCATGATTTAATTATTTAAATTTAGTCTTAAGTTTTCAAATATTTATTTAAATCTCCAAATATTTACTAATTTATTAAAGGCTTCTGGAGACCAGGGTTCAGATCCTCGCTCAGACACTTGGTGACCTTGGGCATGTCACATTCTCTCCGCCTCAGAGGAAGGCAATGGCAAACACCCTCCGAACAGGTCTTGCCAAAGCACCCCTGTGATAGGTTCACTTTACGGTGGTCAGAAGTGACTAGAAGGCACACAACAACCAAGTGCTGCTGAAGGGTTCTTTCTAGCCATCATGTCTTTCCCTTTCGAAAACTGACTTATGACAACCTTTCTGCAAATCTATCATGAGGGTTTCTTGGCAAGATTTGCTGCCTTTGTCTTTCTTTGAGGCTGAGAGAGTGTGACTTGCCTGAGGTAATCCAGTGGGTTTCCATGGCAGGGTGGAGATTCAAACTCTGGCCTCTAGTTTGCAAATGAGGGAGCCGTTTCAACTCCTGTAACCTTTCCCACTGCCCGTCCTCGTTGCTGCCACCACGGCTGGTGCCCAGCAGTAGGGCTTTGAGGACCCCCCTGTGAGGGCTCTGCAGACCCCAGGTCACAAAACCACTGCTGTGATACTTTTCAATTAACTACGTCACCAGTGACTGGCAGACCCCCACCAACATGGACCCCTGTAAGGGTTCTGCAGGCCCCCAAGAGCCCACAGACCCCAGGTTAAGAGCCACTGCTCTGAAGCCGTCTTGCTGCAAACCAAATGCTCATGGGTTGGTCTACTGTGGATGGGATTGGCAAGTGCTGCTCCTACCCTCACTGGATCAAAAAAAAAAAAAAAAGGTTTCAGGGCTTCTCTGATTTGTACATAACACAGACAGGCCCTGGACCCCCTTCTGGAAATTTGCATTGGATCTCTCTGCCGCTCTCCCTCCAATTCCCGAAGCAAGCCTCAGTGAAGCAGGAAATTGTGTATATGTATTATGCACAGATAGATAGATAGAAATATTGATATATATGATTTTAAAATAAATAATAATAATAAAAAAGAAGACTGTTCAGAAACTTCAGCAGGTCCAGAAAGCTGCAGCTGAACTGGTGCGCTTCAGGAGTGCACATCTCCTTTGTTGGGACAGCTACACTGGCTGCCATTCCTTTTCCAGGCACAATTCAACATGCTGGTTTTGCCCTATAAAGCCCTAAATGGCTCAGGGGTCCAGGTTATCCGAAGGAATGTGTTCTCTCTTGGGAGCCTGCCCATGTTGTGAGGGCCACTGCAGAGGGCCTTCTCTCTGCCCCATCATCCTCACAGGTATGTCTGGTGGGGGTTGTAACGAGCGGTAGAAAACCACTGCCCGTCAGTGCCGAGTACGAAAGGTGCACCCAAGCCTTGCACTCAAGGCCTGCCCAGCCTGACACCTCTTTGTGATCAGAACTGAACAGCCAGGGAGATCTCTGAATCAAACCAGGGCCAGGACAAACGGGTCTGCCTCAGTTCTCCCTCTCTGAGAACGCAGTCTCTTCCTCACTCTTGTCCCTCCTTGGCTTCTTCCTTTCAGGACTCTCCCTCTTTACTTCCTTCCCTAAATCTGGCCGTCTCCCAGATGTAAGGATTAGCAGTGATTCATATTTTCCAAGACTGTGGTACTGTTGGCACTAAGGTCAAGATGATATTATTGGTAGCGTGAATATTCCAGGATACAGAATAAGACTCTGTGGCACTGTTTCAAGGAACACAGAACTTCAAACATTTATTGTAACACTGTTGCTTTAAATGTGTTTTGTATCTAAATGTTCATAAACAGCACACCATTCTTCTCGCTCTCTTTCAATTCATTCACTATCTTTCGTACACCCAGTTTCTCAGTTCTCTCTCCCACAGAGCTCGTCAAATCTCCAACCTCTCCCAAACACACCACAAATCACACTCCTCTTCAAACACCCACCAGACAGTTAAAATCTGTTATTTTCCTCTTTCCATCAGCCTCTCCCCTGGGCTATCCAAGCTTCCATTTCACCAGCCAACCAGCTTAAACACTCTCAGTTGCCAAGGAGGCTCTGTTGCCAAGACCCCCTCCCATCAGGTTCGTCACAGGGGGCAAGAGAGGAGGCCCTCTTGGTGGCCGTGCTCAGGCTCTGCGGCGTCCTTACCAGAGAAATTACATGGACATCCATCCCCCTCATTATCTTTTCACAGGCAGGTTAAGACCTTTCTTTCTTTTTCTTTTCTAAAATTCTGGCCAGCCTTTGAAGACTGACTGCTTTATGGGACTTGGCATTGTAGAAATGTGCTTCGCTGTTTGTTTATTTTTTATTTGTTTATTTGTTGTTTTTAATCTTATGGATGGTTTAATGGCATTTTCAACTTTTGCATCTCTAGGTATATTCTTTTAGCTATGTCTCTTTTAAATGTTATAAACCACCTTGCGGCCCAAACTGGGAAAAAAGGTGGAATATAATATCTATCTATCTACCTATCTATCTATATAAGAAGGAGAGGGGAGAAGGAGGAAGGAAAACATCACATGTAAAATAATTTCAGCATATTAAGTAACTCTTAAGGCTGCAGAAGCTCCACAACTGAGAGAGACACAGTGAAAGAGACAAAGAGGTCACGATCTAAAGAACAACCTGAATAATTTCAAAAAACACCATTTTAGAAGGAACTCGGGAACTTAAAACAACAAGCTCATGGAATTGACTGCTCAGCCCTGCCAGTTAAGATAACCATCTTTTCCAGATTCTTACATAATACCAGAAATACAGCCTGTCTCTGTGACTATTTTTGTTAGCAAGAAGAATCCAATTAAGAAATTTGAATCGCTGAAAGCTGCCCTCTGCATGAAATGTTTACATGGACATGATCTAAGTTTCTGGTCTCTCCCGCCTTTTTCTTTCCCCGTCAGTCAGCTGTTATTAATTAACAAAGTCATCAGAGGTCTTGCCTATGAATATCCAAGTTCATTAAGTCTCCTTAGAGTAAGTGGGAGATGGAACACTGGCTTCCAAAGACAGAAATTAAGATGAAGTCACAAAAGAATAGCAGGCAAGGTGCTAATGAACACAAAGGGCCAGATCCTGCAGGGAAATGTTGGACCCTAAAAGGTACTTTGCATGACATTAAGAAGATATTAACCAACTCTGGGTGGAATTACTCATCTATAATGTACACGGTAGGGATGCGAGAAGATTTCATCCGGTTCACATTTTTAAACAAACTGACCCGATTATTTCACATGAATCCACTGACTGGAACACAGTTATCATTTGGTTTTGTGCATCTGCAAATTTGTTTCTCAGTTCAAGAAAGGTCAAAATGCATCTCCAAATGCACTTTTTAGATGAAAATACCATCATCATCATCACTGAAGAATGCTGAAAACTGTTTTAAACTGCCAAATGAATCCAAGCTCCATTCCTCTTTAGCAAGTGAATGAAGCGGAAGCCAAAACATTTTGGTCTTCGTATATATTTTTAAGTTCTGCTTGTTCATCGCTTCAACAAATACATTTCAGGTTGAAAAAGAACACATAAATGAGTGGTTTGTGGGAAAAATGCCTTCAGAAATAATGTGGATTTCATGCATTTTTTAAAAAAATTGCAGACTCATACGGAAAGGGAATTGATTGATGAATGCACACTTGCAATAGCATACATAGTGCTGCTGCTGAAATGGCAGTCCTGTGTCTTGTTCATCATTTTCTCTTAATAAAATCTAGTATGACTGACTCTGTACTCTGGCGTATTTACTCTGTGAACATTTACACACTAGTTCATAATATATGTAAAAAGGAAATCGAATTCTTCCATCTTTCCTCCTGAAACATTTCCATCCTGCCCTTCTACTCTATATGCACAGTCTGTCCTCTAAGCCAACAGACTTAAAACAACCAACAGGGTATAAAAAGGAAACTTAAACAGAACAAAAGTGTACAAAATACACACACACAAGCACACACAGAAAATACACCATCTAGTACTGCCAAAATTAGGACACGTAGGAACATTTTTAATGGATGTCTAAATGTTAACCATATAGAGCCTAATGAATAAAGATTTCCAAGTTCCTATTATTATTTCTGTGGTCCTGTTTTGGTTCCAAGAATACTCATACTTACAAAAAGACCCACAGAAATCAATGTGACTCAAATTACTAATGATTTTCCATGGGTTTACTGTCTGACTTAAGCAAGAAATGCTCTCAGTGGATCTACTCTGATTATAACTTGAGTTTACATCCAACCCCTTTCTAATTTAGGGCTCACCTATACTACACTGTTGAAATGCTATGATTCCACGTTGGATCTTTCTGCACTACACTGTTATAGTGTTATTATTTCACTTTCATCATCCTATGGAATCCTGGGATTTCCAGTTTAAGGAAGAGAGCTCTTAGGCCTCAGTAAAGTATGAATCCCAGAATTCCACAGGATGCTGAAAGTGGAATAATAGCACTGTAACAGGGTAGTGTGGAAAGGCCCTTTAACTGCTATGTTTTCATCCCACTGACTCTTGGAATTTGCACTCTAGGGTGGAGTATTTAGAATTCTCAGCCAGAGAGCTCTGCTGCCTCCCGAAACCACAAACCCCAGGATTCCATAGGATATGGGGATATACATGTTGCATCCTTTAATGACAATGGGACAGAACGCTCGCGTTTTTTCATTTTACATGGGGTTCCTGGAATGGAAATCCTGCAAACACATCAGGTACAGTGCAAATTGTTAGAACCATAGAACCATAGAAATGTAGAGTTGGAACAGACCCCAGGGGCCATCCAGTCCAACCCCCTGCCATGCACTCCCAACAGATGGCCATCCAGCCTCTGCTTAAAAACCTCCAAAGAAGAGATTCCATCACACTCCGAGGCAGCATATGAAGGTGGCCTTTATTTGGTGTCTGTCTAATCAAAGTCTTGCAGAAGGATCCAGAACCCTAAGAGAGAAAAGCAGGGGCCCTGAGGTTGCCCACCAACACTTTGTACTCTCAGATAGGACTGAGTGGACACAGAGACCTTCTCCATAATGCTGAGCTGCATTCTGTTTAAATCACAATGAAGAAAATTGCCAGGAAAAAAAGAATTAACTAATTTGAAATGTAGTACTGGCAGAGAAGTTGTACAGGTATCATGGGCTTCCAAGAAAACAAATAGATCGGTTTGACAGCAAATCAAGCCTGAACCCTCTCCGGGAGTTAAAATGGCTAAACTGAGGCTGTTGTATGTTGGACATATGGGCACCTGGAATCCATTTTGACGAATGACACCATAGAAATATTTTAAATAAGTCCGTTAGCTCGTTTCAGAAGAGCTGCTCATACCTGGGGAGATGAAGAATGTCCTCCATAATTTCTTGTCGCGAGTTACATCCCTTATTTCTTTGGTCATATTAACCAATCTGCCTGCAACTGGTGGTACACGACGAAAATCCAGGATTCTGAAGTAAAAATAAAGATGCAGGAGTTGAAAAAAAAAAAACTGTTAAGTCCCACTGAGCTTCTGTTATAGGGTGCTCCAGGAAGAGACTGAATGAATGAATGAACTGGTCAATCAATAAATATGAACAAGTAAACACACACATACAATTGACAGGTGTGAGACACAAGTCTTTTACCTGATTTTGAGATAATGGTTTGACCTCTAAGAACTGGAGCAAACTTAGAGTTAAATTGAGTGTGAAGGGGAATGGCATACTAAAGCTATTTCCGCACTAGCCTGTTATAGCGCGATGATTCCACTTTCAACATCCTCTGTTATCCTGGGGTTTGCAGTTTCGGGAGGGGCCACCTGGCCCCTCCCGAAACTGCAAACCCCAGGATAACAGAGGATGTTGAAAGTGGAATCATCGCGCTATAACAGGCTAGTGTGGAAATGGCCTAAGAGGTAACAGAAGGTGTATCAAGTAAACTCATCTAGGTTAAACCACTGGATGTCTGTGTACCTTCCCTCTGGTTGCAAGGAGAAGCACCACACCCATTGGCACAGGCATAAAAAACAAACTCCACATGTTGCCCCCCAGCCCCTTTCGAAAGAACTGAAGACCTAAAACATCTGGCTAGAAAGTCCTTGGTTGCACCATAACCCTTTCCTGAAATTCCTTCCCTCACTCTGCCCTGGAACAGTTAACGGCATGCTTATATTACATGGCATCTCTCTCTTCTTATTCCCAGAAGCCTTTATTTTTCCACCATCTCACCTCCCATTGGGTAACAGAAGCCGTATGGGTGGCAGGGCCGATCCCACCTGTCACCTGTGATCCTTCGCTCAGATCACCTGAGTTAACCCTTTCTGTAGCCTAACTTGTGTGGTCCTGCAGTGACACTACACCTACCAATTCTACTAGTATGAGACACCAAATTGCAGAGTTGGATCTTAACATATATACTCTGTATCTCCCTCCCTCCTTAATTGGGAGGACTTCTTAGCATATTTATTTATACACACACACACACACACACACACACACACACACAAATACATACATATATATGTATATATTTAAAAAATAGCTTTGTTGTTTCATGTTCCTTACCTGTCCAGGTGAAATGCTGCAATTTCAGCATTGTGTCTTTCATAGTCAGAGAAATAAAAAAAGTCTGGAGGAGTTTCCTGCTCTCTTGTTTGTCTGTGAAAGAAAGACAAATGGCAAATACTTAATTGGTTTCTTTTGATTGCTCTCCATGTTCTCTTTAGCATTCGTACGAGGACCATCAAGCGTCCAGAGCTGCCTCTATACACACTTTTTATACCATGAGGTGGGAAACTTTGGTCCTCCAGATGTTTTGGCTTATCAGATCCCACCGCCCCTTACCACTGGTCAAGCTTGGTGGAGCTCCAAACACTGCTGGTAAGAAATTTCCACCATCCCTGATTTACATCAATGACAAGCTAGATTTATCACTCCTTTGTTGCTGAGGACAGCCAGCATAGTCTAGTGGTTTGAGCACTGGGCTATGTCCCTGGAAACCAGAGTTCAATTCCTCTCTCAGTGACCTTCAGCAAGTTACCCACTCTCAACACTGGAAAACCCTGTGACAGAAATGACTTGAAGGCACACAACAACAACGTTGCTGATATGAATGTAGGAAACTGTGGTATGCTGAGATCAATGAACCACATACATCAGTGTTGCCTACAAAGGTCTAATTCCTATTATTAGTCCCAACTAGAGTCTTCGGTCAATGGGGTTTACACAATATACTGATTCACCGTGTGACTGGGAAGTCCTTCTCACTGTCTCACAACCCTCACAGATACATCTGGGGGGAACAAAGTGGCTGCCCCCAGGCTCTGGAAGTCTCTTCCCAGATTGGCACCCTCCTTCCATTCTTTCTGTATAGAGCTGAAGATTTTTCCAGTTTGACAAGCCTTTGAGGACTGACTGTTTCAGCAGGATGGGCCTTTAACAATGTTCTGGATTTTCTATTCTGTAGTGACTTTTTTTATAATGATTCATGTTTTTAACTGGTTCTCTTTTTTTGACAGTTTAATCACATTTTCAACTTTTTTATTCTGTGAAGTTATTAACTATTTCTTTTAATCTATTGTAAGCTGCCTTGAGTTGAGACAATCTCTGACACCGACTCTCCGGCTCTGCAGTCTGTGGCCTCTCTTTGCTGTATCTGGAGATACCAGGGACTTGAAACCAGGACTTCTTTCACATAAAAACAGGAACTATGTCCTTTCAATACGCTAAGTCCATTCTCCTTGCTCAACAAGGTGGAGAAGTGCGGTCCATCATAACATATTTCATATGTTCAGACTGGGAAGGGGGATCATTTGGATAACATTGTAGTACAAACCGAACTAATCTGGATTTCCTGAACTACAGCCCTGAACACAAATATCCTTCAGTTTAGATCTGCATTTCTCCACATGTTGTAGCACAGTTCTAGACTGGAATATGCACACACACACACACACACACACACTCAACCTACATATATATTATATATACATGCATGCATACATACACACATTAGGTAAAACCACATGCACAAATGGATATATTACAAGAAATATCACAGTTTTGTGCCAGTTCGGAGGAAAGTCCCTGTTTTGGGGAAAACATAGCATATACGAAAATGAATGAACAAAAGGTGGAAAGAATAGCAATCAACAACAAGGTTCATATTAGCGAAAGGGGCCTGGGAAAACTGTTTACATTGCATACCAAGTACAGTAGAGTCTCGGTTATCCGACATAAACAGGCGGGCTGATCGTCGGATACCCGAAAATGTCAGATAATCCGGAGGCCCGTGGCGGCCGCCATTTTGGGGGCATGTCTGGGGGGCGTGTCTGGGGGCGTGGAAATGCCTACAGCCACGCCCCCAGGCAGCCGCGATGTCGGATAATCCGGAATGTCGGATGAACGAAGGTCGGATAACCGAGACTCTATTGTATATGCCAATTTTGTTACCCACAAATATGTGTATGAATTTTGGGGCAATTTCGTCTAAAAACTGGCAGAATGTGGTAGAAGACAAGAGCATGGAGCTTTGCTTGCAACAATCACCCCACAAATGTTAGAGAAAGCAAATCAGTCCTCTGAGGTGGCAGGAAGGAACTGGGCACACAGTATTTTTCACACCCACATTTGTTTAAACTATTCTTAATAGAAAACACTGGGACACGTAGCTGAAATGTTCTAGCTATGCTCCGTCTCCTGATCTAACCCCACAAAGCCCACCATAAAAGCCAGGTGGATGTACTGAATAGAGGAGTTCCACAGGAATGGGGAGTGGGGTGCTGAAAGATGATGAGTCCAGCCTCCTCCTCCTAGCGGGCTGCGCTGCAACAAAGAGTTGTGATGGGTCCCTGCTTTGGGACATTGCGCTACGGCTCACTGGCAAAGGATGCTGCGCACGTCGCCTTTCAGCGCCCTGCTCACCCGGGCTGCAGAACTTATTCACTCAATATGGCTGTTTGGCTTTTAAGGTGGGTTTTGGAGATATCTGCAGTTGTGGAGCAATGGTGCTATAATCGTCAACAGGAATACAGAACAGTTACAAGGTCTTAAATCTAGCTTACAACATCATCGCTGCCTAACAGGATGACAGCCACTGGTTTCTAAGCTGGATGTGTGTGTCTGTGTGTGTGTGAGAGAGACTCATTTTAACAAGATCTATTTCATCCTTCTAAACACCTCATTACCAGCAGCCAAAGAGATTGACGCTTTATTGAATTTTTATTAAGTGTAATTATAAAATTTCCTGAAGTCATCACATTTCCGTTTCAACGTTGGCAACTGCAGGGCTTCGGCGTGACATGCCATTTTCTTGTGCGCGACTGAGTTCCACCCATGATTTCTCCATTTCAGAAGAGGAAAAAAAAAAGAGCAATCGTCTGTCAGATTCCCCAACAGATCAAAAAGGTCAAGTGCAGAAGCCGAAAAGAATCTGTCATTCCTTAATTCCACTTACAGGATGGGTGGGAGTGGGAGAGAGAACGTGTTAATTTGGCAGCCAAGCTCTCATGTGCATTAAGGAGATCTAGGTACCTATCTCTGTAGACAGAGAGAGCCCCTTCTCACGTTTGCCAGAAATATAACAATGGGAGTATAGCTGGTAGGGATGAAAATCTCTGCAATTTTTTTTCCTCCTCGCTGCAAGAAAGTTGATGAAAACTGCAGTTTGAGACTTTTTTCATGAACAAGAAAGTACATTTCTTTTTCTGTGCAAAACACTGTTCTCAGTGCAAATAATCTCTTTTTTCTGTGGAGGGAATTTGTTTTCTGGGTAGTCATGTTGTTTTCTGAGCAGAGCATTTTTTTTATTTATTTTTTTTGCACAGGTTACGTTCCACACTGAAGATTTTCACCCCATCAAAGATTCTCCTTCTAGGAGAATCCACGGGGGTTCCGAGAACCAAACCCCAACCGATACTGAGGGCCCACTGTATTTTTTCAGTCCCTAAAAACTAGTTGGTGCTCCCCTTAGATCTCACCCTGTGTAGTTAGAATATATGAATCGGATTCACTGGAACCTCCTGGAAGTCACTGCACCGCAGAATGAAAGGCAAAGTGGCATGTTACTGGAGATGCTCGTATTTCCACAAAAGAGTGTAATTTATTATGCTCATCATTTGGCAATGATCCCTTGGGCTCCCTGGAGAGCATGGGCCGTTTCCAAAGATCTGGGGAGGAGCTAAGCAATGAATTACCTCCATTCTGTATGTTCTTTTCACTGTTCTCTTGCACTAAGCCAGTACTAACTACACTGGGGGCAGCGACTTGTCCCGAGATCTTACCAGAGTAAACCTGGACTGAGGAACCTGTGGACATCTAGATGCTAATGAACTGCAAGTCCCAACAGCCCCAGTTAGCACAGCCAATGGTGAAGGATGGTGGAAGCTGCTGTCCAACAATATCTGTTTTCCCCTCCTGTCCTAAGATGACCCAAGAGCAATCCAATTGCTCACATCTTGATGAGATAATAGTGATCCGTGTCTAGACGCCTGAGCAAGTTACCAAAAACTGGAGTAAACACTTACTTCAGAATGATTTCTCCAATGAAAAGAAAAGCCTGCTGCTTTATAGCTTTGGCTTGTTTTGTGTTCTTTTTTTTTTGTGAGTTTTTTTTAATTTAATTTCCGAAAAGATTCACCAACAAAACATAATTACGCA
The DNA here is from genome assembly GCA_948472985.1 of Iguana delicatissima. NCBI lineage: Eukaryota > Metazoa > Chordata > Lepidosauria > Squamata > Iguanidae > Iguana > Iguana delicatissima. Next base: position 143,140 of record CAOKZL010001743.1, on the reverse strand, counting down.
TCAGTATGCTTCAACGGGACTTAACTTGATGGTACTGATAAGCTTAAAAAAAAAAATCTGGCTAATTAGCTAATCGATAGTAATTTCCCTTTAATCTCCCTGAAAAGTGGAAACGTATCCTGGAGATTTCTTGACAAGGAAAATCTCGACCTGAAGACAAGCCTTAATCATGATTGTAATCACCAACGCAGAGCTATCTATGGAAAACAGCAATTGCTCCTCACTGCTGCCTGCATGACATACGGGGCCGTCTCGGCAGGAGCAGTATATTCTCTGAAATTTCACATTTCTATTAACTCCCTACTGTTTTAGGGCAACAGTACAGAGGGCTATTACTAATCTCAGCAATAACTGCATTTCAGTCACACACTGCCCACTGCCTATAGACTTAATTTCTCTCTCTCTCTCCTTCTGTTTGTCTCTCATTCTCTCAGGATTGGGTCAGGTGCAATCTATGGGCTGTACGTGGCCCCTGGAACCACATTTTGTGGTCCCCAAAGCCCCCTGCAGGAGAATCCTGAGTAAACTCAAGTCAATCCCCAACCTCCAATTTTTTGTGTCCCGTTTTCAGCTAAAATGCTCCCAAGCTGCTGAATAAAAGTTGAAGTTGGAGACTTTATGCCTCCAGGGATCTCCCCCAACCCTGAAAAAAACTTAAAACTCAGGTTTTAGCTTTTCAGCTGTGTCCTGAAACCAGTATTGACCATACCATGTGGATGCCATAGCCTGAATGCTGGTATTTTCCATGGGTAACTGAAACCGCAGAAAGTAAGACAGTGGATAAGGAGGGATTACCGTATTCTTTCTGTACTTGCCACATTATTTGGTGGTATCTCACTGATTTGCTGTATTTCTATACTGAATCCAAATAACTGATGTCCATAATTCCCTGGTAGACTGTGAACCTGACAATAATAAATTCTAACATTTATACAATTGTATTAAATGGTGAGCTGTCTCACTTTTTAGAGAGTAAATTCATTTGCCTTCATTACGCTCAAATGGCACCTACACTGAGGTTTTCATCAGAGGGCAGTTTACTGAAATTGCACTGATCAACTGAAAACCAGAGGATGAATCAACTAAATCAGGGGTGAGCTACATGCAGCCCTTGACCTAGATTTGGCAGTTCACATCGCTGGTAGGAGCCATCTGTTCCTCTGCCAGAAGTTGGTAAGGCAGGGAGAAAGATGAAGAGAAGGGAGCGAGGACGGATGAAAAACAGAAATAGGAAGCTCTAACTACTTTGGGTTCTGTCTCTGCCCATAACTGGCTTCATTTTAAAGGAAATCTCAGCCATAAGGCCAAAATCAAGTGGAGCCACCTTGAAGAAAACAGTGTTCTTAGACACAGAAAGTGTTGTAAGTGAATTCAAGGTATACCAGCATGAACAAACATTCTGAGCCTCTCAGACATCGCAACATGTTCTGCTGATATAACTGCTAGAATAAAATACAAAGGATAAGAGAAATGTACAAAATATGGACACTGCTTGTTCCTTACCGGTCAGCAGGCATGTCTGTCACAGACTTTTGTTGCTCAGATGCTTCTGCTTCATGTTTCTGTAAGAATTCTACATAAAGTCGGTCTATCTCAGAGCTTTCCAAACTTTTCATGTTGGTGACACACTTTTTGGACATACATCACTTTGCAACACAGTAATTCAGCAAGCAATTCAGTGAGCGGAGGCAGCCCTTCCACCCCAGCCTGGCCTGCCACTGCTGCCTTCACGGGGGTCTTCCATGGACTAGGGTCGTGGCGGCAGGAGAGGCAGCCCCTTCACCTGGACCTGGCCCATTGCCTCCGCTGCCCTCACCAAGGTCTTCCTTGGGCTGGGGCGGTGGCATCCCTTTCACCAAGGCTTGGACCACCACGGCAGCGGGAGAGGCAGCCCCTCCACTGGTTACATTCGTGTGACACACCTACACACTACACATTAATGTGTCACGACACACAGTTTGGAAAGCTCTAACTGCTTGACTGGGGTGGAACTCTCGGTTACCAAGCCGGAGTCCAACAACATCGTGTCGTTAAACAAATATTTGTGTACATCCTCTGGAATCCTGGGGTTTGCAGTTTCAACAAACTATCAGACTCCACTCACTTAAAAAACCTAATGGTTTTTTAAAAAATTCCTCTTCAAACCCCACCCCTCCTGTGGTATATGGTTTTTGAACGTTTATCCCTGTGGGAATGAATCCCATGGGAGATGGCTGCCCACCTATGAATGAATTATTCTTTTACCAGCTGTGGGCCTCTCTCTCATTCCCCAGAGGACCATTTCCAGTATGCGTTGTTTATTCTTCCTTCCCAATGTAAGATAGAAATTCTTCCGACCCTGGTATCACCCAAATAGGCTTCTGCAGTTGGCCGCAATATTGGAATCACTTTGGTGGAAAATTTACGGACAGATGAAGATTTAAAAAGAAAAGACAAGATAAGGAACCACAGCATTTATTTCCCCTGAGACAAGCAAAATTCAAAACAAGAAACGAAACGGGGCAAGGCACTCAAGCAATTACGGCAAGGTAAACTAAATGCCAAGAGCTATTGCACTGCAATCAAGGGAGGGGACACAAACTGCTATACAATTATCAAACCATGCAAAAATTACTTTTTGGATTACTATTTTGAGCTATGGGTTTGCTCCCCACCTCAATTTTCTGACCTTACAGGGGATCCAAATACAACAATCCCAGAAAAAACAAAAGCCGAAGCACCCAGAAGTCCATTTTGGGTTCTGTAAAACTTCTTTTTGGAGGATTTTGGGGGCAGGGGTGGGAACAAGGAATGGACCACAGACTTATGCACTTTCTTCTCTCCTTCTAGCACAGTGGTTCTCAACCTGTGGGTCCCCAGATGTTTGTGGACTTCAGCTCCCATTGACCATAGTGGCTGGGGCTTCTGGGAGTTGAAGTCCACAAACATCTGGGGACCCACAGGTTGAGAACCACTGTTCTAGCAGAATATACTCCCTGGCTGCCCAGGCTCCATTCTTTCCTTCTATAGCTTCTCTTCTCTGTCCTTTTTAGGGCTTTTTGACATCAGAGGTATCATCAGAAAGGATGTGGTCTGGATTCTGAGGCTTGGCATTTGGCCTATGGTCTGGAGATTACCCATCCCTGCTCTAGGATAAAGAAATGATTCCCTGGCATAGGGGGAAAAAATGGCACTGAGGCACAAGAAAAGAAAGCAAACAAACAACAGCAGACTGTCATCTCCTAAGAATTTTATTAGGGGCAAAAAAAAAAAATGTTAGCCTTCTTCCAAGCAGTATTTTTAGCCTGAATATGGGTATACATTTCACACTGTCCCAACCTATTAGGAGTCTGTCCCAACCTATCAGAGCCATTTCCGCACTAGGCTGTTATAGTGCTATTATTCCACTTTCAACATCCTATGGAATCCTAGGGTCTGCCTTCGAGGCCCCTCCCTAAACTGCAAACCCCAGGATTCCATAGGAGGTTAAAAGTGGAATCATCGCGCTATAACAGTGTAGTGCGGAAAAGGCCCAGGAAGCCAGTTCATACCTTACAGACTCGCTGATATCAATGCCTTAGAAAGCAAAGAAAAACGAACTGCGTCTACTTCTTTCAGCTAGTCTCTGCTCAAAATCCCAAAGACATCCCATAATTATGCCAGCCATGATGGCAGCCACGTGGTTCTGGCAATATAATCACACCCTAGAGCTAAATGTGTCTGATTCCTCAGAGGTGCCATTTCCTAATAAAAGAACACACACTCTTGAACTTGTTTTACTGCCGCTATTAACATTCTCCAACGCACAGCAAAGGTTGAGGCGCCTCTTAGAGCGACGGGGAGAAAATGTTTAATTGCGGTATAAGAGAAAAGGCGAGAAAAGAAATTGGGTTTGCTTTGATACGTTGCATTTTAGATGCCTGCTTTGCAATTTCTGTTTCGTAGGATTCCAGATCTTTTGCTGCAACGTATGGAACAATAAAGATTGGTAGGAGCTGGAGAAGGAATCAAGGAGAGGTGGGCAAGAGTGAGAAACTCTGCCAAAACAGGGGCCTTTCATTTCTTCTTGAGGGCCACATTTCCCTCAGAAGGGCATAACAGCAGCGATATAGACTCGAGTCAATTGACTCAGACTCAAGTCGGACTTCAGTCGCCCCAGTGACTCGACTTGGACTCGACTCAACAATAAATGATGCACTGACTTGACTTGAGATTTGTATATTTTTAGTGACTGACTTGCTGCCCTTGGTTCAATAACACAACACATTCATCCAGAAAGCTTACGACTTTAAACAACCCTTCCATCTCTTTTTGCCTACTGGTCACATGGCGATCTGTCTTAAGCCCAAAGTGTGGGTGCATTTCTCAGAGCGGAACAGCAAACGGGTTAGGCGATGGGCTTGAGATGGGCTTGAGGGCTGCTCACCAGTCTATCTGCACTGCGTATCAGAGGAGCCTTCTAAAATGTTCCCTAAAAGCAGAAGACAAGATTCATCCCCAGAATTCAGGGTGCATTTCTCAGAGGGGAACAGCAAATCTGTTAGGCAATGGGCTTGAGGAGGAAGGATACTTCCTTCTAAAGCTTTTGAAGCTTCAGTAATGGGGAGTTAAGAAGGACCCTATTCCCCACTTCTGAAAAACCCTCCAGCTTCGGAATGGGAAGTAAGAAGGATCCTATCCCCCACTTCCGAAGCTGCAGATTCTTTTACGCTCATTGGCACAAAAGCTTCCAGCTTTGGGAAGGAGGAGTAAGAAGGGATCCTATTCCCTACTTCCAAAGCTGCAGATGGCAAAATTGCAAATGTAGAAGGTCAACTCTGCTTAAATTGTTAAAACTGACTTTATTCAAGCTCTGACCAGAAATTCTGGAATATAGCTTGGGGTATAAAGTTGGCTCCCAGACCTGAGGACTTGACTTGAAAGTATCTTGCAAGGACTTGAGACTTGAGACTTGGAGTAAACGACTTAAATACGTCACTGCACAACAGTGAGAAAGATGGCATAGTTACTAGGATCTGATGTGCACAGGAACCTGTTGAAGGATGGATTAGGCCAATTTGTACCTTTATGTGCAAAGATCAAATTCCTCAAGCATCTACATAGGAGTGAAGCATATCAAAAAGCTAGTGGTGACAGTCAGTGTGAGAATGGTCTGACTCTATTCTTTGTATCTGTATCTTTGTATTCTTTGTAATCTGTCAGTTTTGGTTTCTCTCATTTTCTCCGTCTTTCAATCTTTAAATTGCCCAGACAATTTAAGATTTTTTTTTTACAACAAACTACACATGAAAATTTACAGGCAGATCTCTGCAGATTTCTCCTTCTAATACATGAATTTTTGTATGGATTTTTGCTTAGTGTGCCTATATTTGCAAATTGTTTTCCTATTTTAAAGCACTTTGAATTTTATTTTCTCATGCACGTGTGTGTGCGCGCGCGCACACACACACACACACACACACGTATGAGAAAATAAAGTTCCAAACATATTATATATGTGTGTGGGTATGTCTGTGTATGTACAGTCAGCCCTCCATTTTTGCAGGTCTTAAGACCACCGCAGAAGTGGAAAAACTGCAAATAAAAATAAGTTTTAAAAAAAGTGAGAACACTTCTGTAGAAATCTCTAGGTTCTTCAGCACAATTCTACAGTTAACTTCTTGTAGAAGTGTGCTATAGAGTCATGCAGGAAGACCTAGCAATGACTAGAGAATGTATTTTATCCATGGTAGAGGCAAATACAGTATTAAATAAAGTACAGTAAAGTAACCTGTGAATAATCAAATCAGCAAATGCTGAGCCCACAAAAGCAGAAGGCTGACTGTACTGCTATGAGCTTTCAAGTCGTCCTTGACTTCTGGTGATCCCAAGGTGACCCTATCACAGAGTTTTCTTGGCAAGATGTGTTCAGAGGGGGCTCACCTTTCCCTGCCTCTGAGGCTGAGAGAGTGTGACTTGCCCAAGATGATTTAAAAACAAAGAGCACTTCTGAAAAATTTATTCTGGATCACAGCAGGATGCAGTTGATCTCTAAAATATATATCTCTTGGAGCGATTAACAAACAGAATTTAATAAATTAACAACACAGATTAGCTGCTACCTTCTTCAGTTGTTGAAAACAAAGGTGTATATGACTTCCCCTAATATATGCATTTTTTTTATTTAAAAAAATGGAAAATCTTATTGCAAAATTCAGAGAACGATGAATTTCAAATGATATCTGAGTTTGGAAATGAGAAATTCATCATGGTTGCATTAAAATGCAAAGCAAAATAATTTCTTTCCCCATACACAGTTCCTGAGCTAGCAGCTGCCCTCTCCTAATATAAAATCAGGGACTATTCTGTGCTCTTTCTTTCTTTCTTTCTTTCTTTCTTTCTTTCTTTCTTTCTTTCTTAGCACACTAAAACTTGGGGCCTGTGCCCATTTAGACCAAGAGCATGAAACCAGTTTGGATTCCATTCTACAATGGAAACAGTTTTGATCCAGCCCAATATCAGTTTTTTTCCCCAAATCTTTTTTATTTGTTTACATAGAACAAATAAAATACGTAATTGATAAATAACAGCAATATTACATTAACAAGTTGGTTATATCCAACTCAATACCAGTTTTAATCACCAGTTTGAACTGGTATGTGGGTCGGCAAACAGCCCAGCTTGGCAACGCTAATTTGCTAAAAGCGTGTGGCTAATTAAAGGCACTAAAACTGTCATGAAGGAGGACACCTTCTATTAAAGCATCCAATCAATACGTGAACGTGAGCCTGGTTTGGCACAACCCATGCCTGCATCTCTTGGCACGCGGGTGAACACTTGCTGAGAACTGTCCTGCTCCTGACCTTGCAAGAGCTTCCAGAATCTAAAGACCAAGCCAGGCTTCTCAAGCATTCATCTTTCGGCCCAGCTCTCAAAAGCCACTTAAAACGCTGCCAATTGCCAAAATGGGTGAAAATATCTTTATTGCATACCCCCCAATACTTGAAAAATGAAAACCAGGATCCATGGGGCTGAGCAACATCAGAGTGTGGTCGAGATGGGAAAACTTATTAATGTGGGAAGAACACACAAGCTGAGAAAGGCTGCAGCAGGGTTTGCTTTTGCCTGAATCTACTGGGAAGGGCAAAATTCCAAGTCAGTATCTCCTCTCTTCCCAGCTGAGTTAACTGACTGCAAACTATGTTTGCATTTTCAGTAACTGAAGTAAGCTGTGGTCAAAGGGTTAAAGTGAGAGGAGAGAGCAACTGGGACATCTGAAAAGCAGTTTCTGGACCTAGGTATGATGGAGTTGTGCCTGCCTTTTTTTCTCTCCCTCTGAGGCCAGGGAAGGGGCAGTTGGGATGGAGGGAAGACCTTTCTTCTCCTTCTGAGCCCAGGTATGATGGAGCTGTGCCTGCCTCTTTTCCCCATATGCACATCAACACACTCTAAGATTCATGGATTTCCAAGGGGCCTGCTGTGGTCAGATCAGGGGTTGGCAACTGCCTGGCAGCCCGGGGCCAACTTCCATAGCAAACATCCCCTAAGGACTCACAGCAAGCCTAAGCACCCGTTTCCCCCTGGTGTCACTCTCAAAAGGGTGATAGGAAGCAACACTGCATTATCTCCTGTTGCCATTTTAGAAGGTCTGCAAAGGAAAACAGAGCTATTGGGGGGGGGGGTAGTATGGGATTCTTTTGAGTGTAGGGTTATATTTGTGTGTTTATGAGGGTTGGAGCTTTCTGTGTGGCTTGGGAATAAAATTTGCACAAAAATTGCACCATTCCTTTTTTAAAAAAATTGGTGGTTGGAGGCTTCCAAGGACTGATGTGGGGCTTCAGGGGACACAAAAATGGGGTGCAACCCATGCCTTGTGGGTCCGTGCCCTTCCCCACTCCTGGGTTAGACAGTCAAGCTTCCAGTACTGCAGTTCAGTTTAAGTAATGCCAGCCATTGTAAACTTACTGAATTGGGTTTTAGAGATACAAGCATCAACTGCATCTACAATTGCTGATCAAAAAGAACAGTCTCTCTTTTTCCTAACCCCACCCCACCACCCACTCCCCTGCTGTGTGTCTATGGCAAAAAGAACCCTGGGGTTTTTAAAATGGCATAATAGTCCTGAAAAAGCTGGGGGGGGGACCCACTAGCATCACGTTTTGCATTATTTATACATGGAATGTTACTAGCATAATAGCCAGGAAAATATTGTGAGCTTCTAGGATGATAAATATATTCATTATGTGGAAAAGATTCACAAAATACACTGTATGTCACAGCAGGAATTTAATCACCACCTGGAAGATATATGCATGCTACCGGATTTACAGGGGGGAAAAAAAGAGGTTATGATGAGATGCTTCCTCCAATATATTCAACTTATATAGAACAATTCTGCCGCATCTCAAAATTACAAAAATACCAACGTTCACCAATCTGTCGGCACAGACGGCTTCAGATGCAGTTAATCAGAGAAAAATTGGCAGCAGTATTTTTTTACAGCAGCCAATAAATCATGGACTTGGCCAACAATGAACATTAAAAAATTAGCCAGATAAAACATTCTCTAAGAGTAAGTTTAAAAAAAAAAACTCAAAGGGGAAAAGAAGCATTTGCTATATAGATCAGCAGAACATTATGGTAAGGCATGGAAATGTGGGTTTCTGTCCCAAGATGCCACGGGATACTGACAGGCATACAGAGTTCTTCATAAACAAAGAGTCAGCTAGAGCAGTTTCACATTACACAGAGGCCCATCTGGCTCAGGACATTTTGCTGCCTGAGTCCAAAGGACAAAATTACTCCACCACCCCCAATTATGGAAGCTGTTTGGACTGGCTGGTTTATGGGACCGTATCATCCTTCTTGAGAGCCAGTGTGCCGTAGTGGTTTGAGCACTGAACTATGACCCCCAAGACTAGGGTTCACTTCCCCACTCAACCATGGAAACCCACTGGATGACCTTGGGTGCATCATACTCTCAGCCCCAGAAAACCCCATGATGGGTTCACCTTAGGGTTGTTGTAGGTCAGACATGACTTGAAGGCACGCAACAACATTCTTGCATGAGCACTGCAAGTGTGTTTGGGAGTGGCAAAGCAAGGTATGTGTAGCACACACCTCTGTCACTGTCAGCCTGTCCATACAACCTATCACTTCAAGTGAGTGCCTCATGGAAGGGCCAGCACTGCATTCACATATGTTTCCTGCATGTACACCAGAGCTACTATGCCAAGGAAAATATCTCACCCACAAAGACAGAGCTTGCCTTCATAGGTGCCTCCATCCCGTGATGTTGTTGTTGGTGTGTGCCCTTAAGTTGTTTCTGACTTACGGTCATATTCTCCATAAAAAGAAAAAAAAACTAGACTAATGCTATGCTCGGATGATTTGAAGGGGGTGGGAATGATGGCCATCAGCTGGCAAAAACATGTTGCATATGTTGTAATGTCATGGCAGCCCTGACATGAATATGAACATTACAAAACTACTCAATTCAGATTTGCATACAGGTAAAGGTGTTTATAAAGATGTTCCCCTTTATCTGCAGGGCATATGTGGATGCCAAAACTGCAGATAAGACTGAACCTGCTCCGGCACTCAAACAGCAGATAGTACCAACATGCTCTGGCTCTGCTGTCACCAGAACTAGCCCTTTAGCTTCACAGGAACCATGCACAAAGTCATTTTCATCTCTCTATGGACCTGAGAAGCTAGAAGGCTGCTTAGATTCAAAGAGTTGGAAGAGGCCCCAAGGCCATCAAGTCTGATCCCATTCTGCCATGTAGGAATACACCATCAAACCATTCCCAACAGGTAGTTACTCAGTCTATCTTTAAAAACCTCCAAAGAAGGAAACTCCACCACATTCCCAGGCAGCATATTCCACTGATGAACTGCTCATTCCATCAGGAAGTTCCTCCTAATGTTTAGATGGAATCTCTTTTCCTGAAGTTTGAAGCCACTGCTCTGTGTCCTTATCTCTGGAGCAGCAGAAAACAGGCTTGCTCCATCTCCATACAACATCCCTTCAAATATTTAAACATAGCTATCATGTCACCTCTTAACCTTCTCCTCTCCAGGTTAAATATATCCAGCTCCCTAAGCCTCTCCTCATCGGGCTTCATGGTTTCCAGCCTTCTACCATTTTGGTCGCCCTCCTCTGGACACACTCTAGCTTGTCAATATCCTTCCTGAACTGTGGTGCCCAGAACTGGACACAGTATCCCAGGTGGGCTCTGACCAAAGCAGAATAGGGTGGTACCATCACTTCCCTTGACCTAGATGCTAGACTTGTACTGATGCATCCCATCAGAGCAGAGCACGCCGCATGGGTGCCATGTTCCAGATGCCAGAGGCCACATCAGGGCAAAGGGTGGGAGGACGTGAGACTGGAAGGGAAAAGGACATTTCCACAATTTTCCATTTAATAATTTCAGGCCACAGTTGATTGCCTGAAACCATGGAAAATGAGACAGCAGGGACCCCTGTATGTCCCAAGCAGAATGCCACCCATCTGTTTTGATCATATGAATCGTGCCTCTGTGGATAAGGCAAGGAGAATCAAGGTACCTCTTTTGGGGGCTGGATGTCCCCGTGTGGGATTAAAATACAACTGAAGGACAGTCTGACGGAGTTGCCAACCGGGAAGGCAGTTCTCTTTCCCCCATGCCAAAAGGGATCAACGCTCAGCCTTGGCAGATTTCCAGCCAGACAGCATTTTCTTAATGATGCCTGCATTTAGATGACAAATCAAGCTATTTAAAAGCTTCAGCAGGCACATCCTTCACAAGCAGGGCGCCTAGGTAACCATCTCTAGCACTGCTCTGAGGCAGGAGGGAGAAAGGAATGGCTAATTTCTTCATCTAGGTGGAAAATTAATTCCACAGAGGTTTGTCAGCGTTGCTGGCGTCCATTTGAAATGAACAAATTTGAAGGCAAATCAATGTGCCGGTATTATTATGAATTTATTTCTAAATGCAATTCCTTAAGAAAAGAGTTATCTGTTATGAAGCTACCTGGCAGGCTAGATTGGAAGGCAGTTTTCAGCCACGCTAAAGAACATGGATGTAAGAAGCTATTTTACATTAAGTGAAATTATTTGTCCATTTAGTTCAATATTCCCTACTCTGGCTGCAGCTCTCCAGGGTCTCAGATGGAGAAAGGTCTGTTCTTTCTCCTGCTAACAAATCCTCTTAACCAAAGCCTTTAGGAACTGCATCTCTTAAAATTCTTTTTCACAATAATATCTTCATATCCTGTCTTTAGACCAACAGGTCAAGGCAGCATGTACGGCTCTCTTTTCCACTACACTATCTTCACAGCGACCCTGTGAGGTAGATCAGGCTGACAGAGTGACTGGCCAAAGATACAGAGCAAGTTCCATAATTTTAGTTGCTCAGAATGAGAACCTGGATCTCCCGAGACCTCCCAAGATCTAGTCCAAACACTCAGTGTGCTGTTGCACACTGGCTGTCTTCAAACAATTCAGAATCAGTGTTACAATGTGAAGTTGTGTGTGTGTGTGCTGATGTGTGCTGTGCCTTTGCACAACCAAAGCAGCATGTTTTAATCACTTGGAGAGATGCCAGCAGGAGGTCCTCCTCTCTCCCAAGGAAAGAACCTTTTCTATTTCCCCCCGCAGAACCTTTCATCAGTGAGCTTATTAAATTCCAGCTCCTATTGACAGTTTCATCCCCTCGCACAATGGTCTTAGTCTTTGAAAAGGATGGCCGCAGCAGAAAAGCACTGCTTAGCTCCAGAAGGAAAAGAAATATTAAAAAAATTGAGAAAAAAGAAAGAAAAAGAAGAAGTAGAAGAAGAGGAAGCAAACTCTACTCCATGCTTAAAGGTTTTGGCAGTCACAACATTCATTAATTGAGATTTAATGAATAATCAGCACCAGGCAACAACCTTCAGTCTAAATGAGGCTTGCTGCATGTGAATGCAAGCAAATCTGAATTTAATTCAGCCAGAGAGACACACAGTCTTTCAGTGGTTGTATTACTAGGGTGGTGGAGGGTTTGAGCACTGGACTATAACCCTGGAGACTCGGGTTTTATTTCCCATTTGGCCATGGAGACCCACCTGGTTGACCTTGGGCACATCACATGCTGCCAGACCCAGAAAATCCCATGAAAGGTTTGCTTTAGAGTCGAACATAAGTCAGAAACAACCTGAAGGCACACAACAACAATAAAAACAACAGCAGTTATTACTGATGCTGCAGGCATTGCTGCTGCTCTTACTAGCCTTAATCATCATCCTACTCTCTCCTTCAAGGAAGTTCAAGGTTGGCACACGTAGTTCCCTGCATTGTCTTCTATCTCCTCACCAAGCCAGCGAGGTAGGCTTGGTGATGTAAATCTTGATTTGTTTGGTCTGCGTATGGCAGATGAGGCAACTTTTTAAAAATGCTTTCTGATGATTAGAGAATTCTAAGGGGGAAGCACACAGTTAACATCTCTTTTCAGCAACTCCCATCTTTCTACTTCCACTATTAGAGTTTTACAGGACCTTGGAAAAACAAGAACTTCAAGGAAGAGTGCTGTAATGCCATATGCTCACCCTTTCCCACCTTCCTCTTGCTTCTTTTCTCCTTCATTCCCCTCCCCTTACTCAATTCAATAAATGCACTGTAGTGGTTAAACTACGTCCTTCTGGGATTGAGGAAAAACCTACAGGAGTTGCCGTTGGTTTGCTTTTTAATCATCTATCTCTATACCTCTCTATCTCTCTGTAATTTAAATGATGATGACATTACATACATGCACGCACAAATCTCAGTACAAAAACGTAAGAAGTAGGATTAGCAGAAATCCATAATGAAAAACCTCCAGAAAGAGGAGAAAGGGGTTTCAAAGCTGAACCCAAAACAGGAGGAAAAATGTCTTTGCAGCCTTCTTCCAACTGTGGGCTTATATTTCAACTCATTTTACTCCTAGCCCAGATCAAAAGCTCTTTCTGCAGCGTTCCACTACCTTCCAGCAATGTTTTGATAATAACAAAGTGATGAAAGATCACCCAAGAGAGATGGTGGGTTCAAGCAAGGGCCATCTGAACATGTAACAAAGCTTCTTCTACAGCTGACCTTAAAAGTCATTCCACTTCCATCCTTTGTCAGCTTATAACCTCCAGAAATAATATTCCCCGGCTGTTCTGCAGCACAACTTAGCTTTTTCTGCCCTCTGCGCCCACATAAGGGGAACAGACAGGCATACACGCTTGCCAGAAGATTGGTATCCATCTGCCTGGATGGCACCATGCCGGCTCACAAGTTGTCAGACAACATCCCATGTGCCAGAAGAGCATGGATCTGAGCAGGCAGCTTGGCCACACTGCAAGAGCTTTCCCTTCTGCATGGATTCCCTCTCTGCTTGGACAGCCCCAATGTTTCATCCTCTCCTGGCTCGCTCTGGTGTGGTGGTTATCCAATCCCTGCTATCTTAATAAGAGGCCAACCTCTCTTTTAGCTGGAATGTGTGAAGAATCTGGTTTCAGGTTGAGGTTCTTCAGGTTTGCCTTGGTCCACACTTCTTGGTGGTGGTGTGGTGGTTATCGCTGCATCTGCTGCTGCTGTTGTTATTACACAGCTTAAATAAACTAATCATGTGTAGTGGGATTTGAGAGTTGGATTAGGACACTGGGAGACCAAGGTTAGAATCCACACTCAGCCATGGAAACCTATGGGGTGACCTTGGGCAAGCCACATCCTCTCAACCTCAAAGGAAGACAAAGGCACACTGCTTCCGAACATATTCTGCCAAGGAAACCCTGTGATAGGTTCATCTTAGGGTTGCTGTAAGTCACAAATGACTTGAAGGCAAGCAAGAACAACAAGTACCCTGAAGGCACCAGATCCTGTCTGATCTTGGAAGCTAAGCAGGGTCAGACCTGGTTAATATTTGGATGGGAGAACACCAATTAATACAAGGTGCTGTAAGCTATATTTCAGAGAAAGAAACTGGCAGTACCACTTCTGGGTATTCCTTGCCTAAGAAAATCCTATGAAATTCATGGGGTCACCGTAAGTCAACAGGTGACTTGAAGGCAAGTGTTCATACACACACTCATCATCATCATCACCACCACTTCATTTATTTATATCCCTTCTTTTTTTCCCCAAGACTGGGACTCAAGGCAGCTTGCACATTAAAAAGGCTGCAGTTAAAAATATACAAGAAGTCAGCATTAAAATTAACTATGAAATCACATAAAAAAACCCATTCTAAAAAGATTTAAAGAATACAGTTTAAAATGAATATGGAACTTACAGGCCTTTGTTAAAAGCCTTCTATGCTAAAAGCATGCTGGAATAATAACAATAGAAGTCTTCCGTTGACAACAGAAGGAGAGTAAGAGAGGGGCTGTTCTAGCCTCTCTAGGGAAGGACTTCCAAAGTCTAGGGGCAGCCACTGAGAAGCCCCTCTCTCATGTTTCTGCCAGCCATATCTATGAGAGTGGTGGGAATGAGAGAAAGGTCTCTCTTGTGGATCTCAGGATTCAGGCAGGGTCATATGGGGAGATTTCGTCTATCAGAGAGCCTGGACCTAAGCTTTAAACAGCTTTATAGATCATAACCATCACTTTGAATTCTGCCTGGAAACAGACCGACTATTGCCTAGGTCAGTGGTTCTCAACCCGTGGGTCCCCAGATGTTTGTGGACTTCAGCTTCCAGAAGCCCCAGCCACTATGGTCAATGCTCAGGGCTTCTGGGAGCTGAAGTCCAAGAACATCTGGGGACCCACAGGTTGAGAACCACTGGCCTAGGTGATAGATGCAGTTAGAGATCCAGGACTATCTCATAAAGAGGTGGATGGAGATAAATGTATTTTTTAAAAAACGTATCTGCACACTTGAAAAATGCACATAGAAAAATGCTCACACTTCCAAGACGGGCAAAACACTGCTTTTACATGTTTTAGGCCAGGTTTAAGAAACTTAAGGGATCTTAGATCCTGGGCTGAATGCGGCCTTCCCAGAGTCCCAGTCTGTCCAATCTGACCACAGTCTCCATTTAGATTGGTTTGACAGCACCAATGGTATGGAAAGACTGACTGTTTCGGTATCTTCACCACCTACTCTAAAATTGTGTGAATAACTATGGAGCTCGACTCTCGCTGCATCTAACCCAAAGAGCTCTCCTCCAGCATCACATTTCTGTCTGTAGAACTCTCCTCTAACACCACACTGCAAATAAGTTGATTCTCTTGCCATCAGCTTTATTTCACTGTCCACCTTTCACAACCATACATAGAAATCAGATGTTAAGGGCTGGATGATCCTGACTTTGGTATTCAATGACATGTCTTTGCATTTGAAGATCTTCTCTAGTTCCTTCATAGCTGACCTTAAAACTATTGCATACTCTGTAGACACAGTCTGCTGTGCAAAATTTGGAATATGTAATATATATGCGCATGCACACATTAACACACACACACAGACACACACACACACACACACACAGGAGGATACCATATGCATAAATTCTTCTATGCAGGAAAGAAGAAAAAAAGACGTAGACTTCTGAAATCCAGGGAGATACTGGGGTGAGGTAAATGTCAAAAGTGTCGCTCTCTTTTCTCTGAAAATGCCATTCCCTCAGGTTTAGCAAATTTAGCTTCTTTTGCACTAGGACCAGAGTTCAGAAAGTTACTTTTTCAAATAATTCACTCTTGTAATTAATTATACTGTTAAAGGGCAATGCATTGTGATTCCTCTTTACAGTGCTGGAAAAGTAACTCCTTGTGTTACTAGTTACTTTCCTGTTATTTTAAAAAACATCTTTGTGTTGTAAAGAGAAAGGCATAAGAAAAAAAGGTCCTGTACTATTTTTTTTTTTTTTAAAAAAAACCCTTAAAAGGTTGTTTTAAAAGTTGCTTTAAAAGCAACTAGACTAGAAGGTGTTAGTTGCTGCAGAAACAAAATAACAGTATTCTTACTGCTGACATTATTTTTTGGAAAGTCCACTCTTGTTAGCAACAGAAGTAACTTGCTAAGTAGGATGCAATGTTGCCTCTACCTAGAGCGAAAGCAAACAAAGAGGAGCCAGGAAATAAATAAGTATTTAAAAGTTACAACAAGTCTACGACACATCAATAGTCTCTCTCTCTCTCTCTCTCTGGCCATTTCTGCACTAGACTGTTATAGAGCTATTGTTCCACTTTCAACATCCTATGGAATCCTGGGGTTTGCAGTTTCGGGAGGGGCCTCAAAGGTAACATCACCAAATAGGGCTTGGTTAGTCCCTGCGGAAGCTGTCCTTAAGGCCTTGGCATCTGCCAAACATTTTTTAAACCTCCATCTGCAATGCCCTGTAATTTCAATCCCAGCTTCTTCCTCGGCAGGACGCAGCCGCAATTGCAGGGTGAGCGAGACACAGTGAGCAAACTCAAATAAACACACCTGCATTTCCTCGTCCTCAGCCTCGCTCTGCTACCTTCCCTGCATGTAATCAGGGCACGGTTTTTTAATTATATCTTTTTTATGTATACATATGACAAATAAAATACATAATTAATAAATAACAACAATATTTACAGCAACAAGCCAAAAATTAAGTATCTTCATAACTTTCCTTTGTCCCTTCTGGGAATACAGTACTATTTCAAACTCTATCTTAACTGTATTTCCAAGAGAAGTTCTGATTAACTGTGTATTCCTACTATATAACATACCAAAAAATGCTTTCTTTTCTCACAAATTCTTAAGTCAATGTACACTTTTGCTTTCCATATCTTACTAAGCATAATTTATTACCCCCATGTTTATTCTAATCCGGTTTTCCTCATCAGAAATACTGTGTTAACTGGCCTTGTGCTTTTGTTTTTTGAAGGAAATCGTTTAAGGGCACCCATTCACTGTTGGTTTCATCATATGTCAGGCCTTTAAAGTCTTTAAGATATCAGCCGCTTTCATTTCTGAGAAAGCATAGAGCCATTGCTCAATCTTGGGGGTCCCTTCATTTTTCCAGAATTTTGTAAATTCAGTTCTGGTCAAAGTTATCATGTATAGCAAGAACCTCCAAAATTTCCTTGTCACCAGTTCACTGCTTTGAATGCAAGAGTCTCAGCACTGAAACACGGGCAGGCTTGAACCCAGGGGTGGAAAAAGATGCCAGGCAAACTGGCGCGCAAGCAGGCAACCGTAGCTCAAAGGGTGCTGTGGGTAAAAACCAAATAACAAAAGCACAGAAGCTGTCTCTGGGAGAGCAGAGGAAGGGGTTTTGAGCTGCAGGCAGAGAGACAGTTGAAGACAGATAGGTGAGGGAGTTAGTTGGGGGTGAATGCGTACTGGGTGTCTGAGGCCATTTCTGCACTAGACTGTTATAGCACTATTATTCCACTTTCAACATCCTATGGAATCCTGGGGTTTGCAGTTCCAAGAGGGGCCGGCCGGCAGGGTATAAAAGCAGGGTATAAATAACTAAACAAATAACCACCACCCAACTCAGTTTGAGTATTGTCCTATCATCGGAACTAAGAACTGGAACCTGATAAAGAAACTATTCTGTATGTTATGAAAACAAAGGCCATTTCCGCACTGCTATAGTGCTATTATTCCACTTTCAACCTCCTATGGAATCCTGGGTTTGCCGTTTAGGGAGGGGCATTTAGAATTCTCAACCGGAGAGCTCTTTGGCCTCAGGAAACTACACGCCCCAGAATTCCACAGGATGTTGAAAGCAGAATAACAGTGCTAGAACAGTATAGTGCGGAAATGTCCAAAAGTGCTAAAGCTGACTCTGACCAGCATCATTAGTCCTGAATCAAGGGTGGGTCATACTTACTACAAAGAACACAAAGCTAAAACATAATGTTAGTCCACAGTGAGGTCACTGGAAGGCCCAGGACCTAAATCCAAGGAGGGATTTTAAAGGGGACCAGAGGGAAAGGGGAGAGTGACACCAGGTTCTCTCTATCTGTTCTTGCCTTCGCCACAAGAGAGACTGCTGCTCGTATATTTACCTTAGATTTTTAGAGACATCCTTTCGGCAGGATGCTGAGAGTTGCTAAATAATCCAAGGAAAGAAGAAGCCAGGGAGAGGTTTTAGAGGAGGAAGTGTGGGTTGAGAGTAAATACTGGCTTGCAGAGCCAAAATGTCCGCCTCCGTAACTTCTGAGCTGGTCTTTTACCTGGCTTTGACCCAGTGTGGGCTGGGATAAGGACCAGGAGCACCAGAGAAAAACAAACGTCAAACATAGGCAGGCCTTTAAAAAGAGAAAGAGAAAGAGAGAGGCAGTTCTCGGAAGTGGGATGGATTTAAAGGTATCCACGGGGTAGGAAACAATATCTTGAGTTAGCTGGAAAAGATGGCTTTTGTTTTGTTTTGACACTAAGCTTGGTGCAAATTTATTCATTTATGGATTTATTTATCTGAACAAAAATGCACATCCCACTTCCCCCCACCCTTCCAAGGAATTGATCCAAGCTGCTAACAAAGAAGGGAGGAAAATGTCATTAAAACAAGAAGATTACCAGACTAAGAGATGTATCAAGGCCAACAGAAACAAAGGCACACGCATATGACGAGCCAAGGACAATAAATTAAGCAACAAGGAGCTTGCAAGCTTTTTCAAAATGAAATATTTTCTGGCCCTGGAGGAAAACATACGGGAGAGGGAAATAATCTCTTCTCTTTGCGGGGAGGGAGTTCCACCAAGGGGCTGTTGCCACAGAGAAAGAAGTCTTTTCATGCACTGCCACCAAACAGGAAGAAATGGTGTATGCAAAAGAGCTGATCTTTCGGATGATGGGATGGTGAGGAGGGGGAGGGAGAGGGGGATGGAGAGAGTGAGGTGGCATGACCCTTTCATAGTATACAATTATACCACTGTGATTCCAATGTATTTGCCAGGGTAGCACCGTCTGAAATCCTGGGATTTGTAGTCTGGTAGAGAATTCTAAGTTTCTGTTGTTGTGGGCCTTCAAGTCAGTTCTAACTTACGCTGATCCTACGGGAAATCTATTAGTTTTCTGGGGCTGAGAGTGTGCGACATGCCATGGAGACCCAGTGGGTTTCCATGGCTGAGCAGAGAATCGAACGCTTGTCTCCAAGGTTGTAGTCCAATGCTCAAACCACTACAACACTCTGGCTCCCTTCTCTAATCTCCAAATCCAAGGGTTCGATAGGATGCTGCCCTGGCACCCAGCCTCTGCTGACAAACACAGAAACAACACTTAATGAAGAACTTTGGGGCATGGGTGATGGGTAGCAACTATTCCAGACTCAAGCTGCAATCCCACTCAGCCATGAAATTCACTAAATGTCCTCAGTTGCTAGCATCCTATTAGTGTCCACAGAGAGAGGACGGCAGAGGGAGAGAACATGGGCACACATAAAGAGAGAAGGCACGTCATACAAGGAAGAGAGACAAGTCTAGCAGGGTACATAGAGTGATAAGAGTTGGGATGACACAGACAGAAAAAGTGCGAGAGAAAAATGAGATGGACTACAGAGAGCTGATCTGACAGAGAGAGAAATACAGAGAACTCATTTGAAATGGGGATCACGCAGAAAGAAAAATAATTCTGCAGTACTGCAACCCTAAAGATCTTGGCTCTGCCACCATTTATTTTGGGCTCCAGTGCCGCCCAATGCCAGCCTGAAATCTACCCACTGCCAATGGTATGCAGCCTTCAAGAGAAAAACAGACTCCCTCCCACCTGTGTATACAAACTGTGTCTCATTTTAGCTTCCCACTCTCTGTTCTACGTGGAGGGACGAAGTGTCGATACTTATGATAGGAGACAGGGGACGCTGGCATCCAGGTCGATGAGCTGCCCCTTTCACGTGCTGCAAAAGGTTTAGATGTCATTATTTCAAGCACAGGCTGGACTGCCAGGTTCGCGAGGCAGCACGCTTAGCATCTCCTTGTTATGTCAAAATCTGATATTCACAGTTGCCAAAGGGCGGGCAGGGGGGTGGGGAGATTTCTTGCTCCAATTCTTCAGAAACATGACACTTCTCAGTTCTAAACATGCATGGTGGTCTTGAAATGTTATGATTATCAGCTTCTGCCTTTCAGATTGTCTTGTTGTCACACCACAAATCTGGACTAGCAGCCTTGCACATCGAGTGAGGTTGCAGCAGCAAACATCCTCACCGGAAATTGCTTTATGCCGCTTCACCGACCTGAGAGATACTGTTTGCGCATCCACCATGGCTTTCCCTAGCAGGGCATTTTCTGCAGCGGATTTAGCCTGTCACTGAGAGATTCTGTCCAGTCCATTAGAATCATGTATACTTGTATTTAGAAAGGTGCTGGGGTGACGATGATGAAGAGCCACTGAAATTAGAATTTAAGCTTTACTGACTCTTCAGCAATACAATGACACTGGAAGCTATTCTTACAGCCTGACCTCAGATTCCATCTAAGATGACTGACCTGTTATCATTTAAATGAGTTAAGTTAGAGACAGAGTAGTTGTTTGGGAACAGGCTAGGAATAAAGGCTGCTAGAGAACAATATTCTTAACCTTTTCTTTACGGGAACCCCCGGTAAATGTAATTTGTTGCCAGGGACCCCCAAGACTTAATTCAATTTTAAATTTAGATGTAAATATTCAAATAGTTATTTATTAAAGGCTTCTGGAAGCAAAGATTCAAATCCCTACTCAGACACTGGGTGACCTTGGGCAAGTCACATTCTGTCAGCCTCAGAGGAAGGCAAAGGCAAACCCGCTCTGAACAAATCTTGCCAAAAAAACCCTGTGATGGGTTCACTTTAGGGTTGCCATAAGACAGAAATGACTTGGAGATGCACAACAACATAGTGCTGCTCACAGAGGGAGGTTCTTTCTAGCCATCACATCTTTCGTCTTTGAAAACTGACTTACGGTGATCCTAAGATGAACCAACCGCGGGGATTTTTCTTGGCAAGATTCGTTGCCTTTACCTTTCTCTGAGGCTGAGAGAATGTGACTGTCTTGAGATCACCCAGTGGGTTTCCATGGCTGAGTGGTCCTAGCTTCCAGAGTCATAGCTTAGGTGTGCATACACACCTGTTGCTGTGTTTGTTTCATCAGGGATGTGGCAGCAGGGTGTGCAAATGAGGGAGCAGTTTGGGCACACGCACATGCCTGACACTATGTCCCTCGGCATTCACACCCCTTGCTGTTGCATCCCTGACAAAACAGGGGAACAGTTTTGGTACCTGCACAGACCCCCTGCTACTGTATCCCTGTTGCTGCTGCTTACCACTAGTGCCTAGCAGCAGGGCTTTGTGGACCCCTTGGGAAGGCTCCACACTCCAGGTTAAGAACCTCTGTGCAACACTGTTATTACCAGTTGGGTGCAACGGTCATGACTCCATCCTTTGGAATCCTGGGATCTGTAACGTATTTAGAATTCTCCGCCATATTACTCTATTAAGTCTTTCCTCAGAACTATAAGTAACCAACATAGGATGGAATCATGACAGTTTAAGAGGTATGAAATGGATATAACTGTGTGGCGGAGGACGTGCTTCAGTGTATATCAATTCAGCAAGCTCTAATCCAGACATTATTTTTCCTCACCATCTAAAGGGAGCCAGAAACGCTTGCTATAGGATGAATGCAGTTACAGAGCTCCAGGCAACTGGGAGTGCTGATAAAGATGGCTGGCTACAACCACTCAAAGCCATTGCTTCAACCAGTCTCATCTAGTTACAACTCACTGGTTGTCCCAGCAAGCATTAAGCCAAATCACCATTCACTAAAAACAGAAGCCACCACAACAGTGGAGTGTTGTTTCTGTATTTATTTCCTTCATTTTCTATGGTTCCTCGTGCGTATATTTCCTTGAAAACAACTTGTAGGAAGGCAACTGGTAAGTATCAGTGTGACTATGAAAATGGCCATTCACTTGGTACAAGTAAAGCAATACAATAAAAATAAAATACTGGAATAAGGCCTGTGGGACCACAGGTTGGATTCTGAGGCTTGAACTGAATCATAATTTTTATGACTTAAATGACACCAATAGGCCAGTTAACAATATCCAGTGTTGTTGTTGCTTCTTATTTGCCTTCAAATCATTTCTGATTCATGATGACCCCAAGGTGAACTTATCACAGGGTTTTCTGGCTAAGAGAGTGTGACATGCCCAAGGTCACCCAGTGGGTTTCCATGGCCGAGCGGGGAACTGAACCCTGGTCTCCAAGGTTGTAGTCCAAAACTCAAACCACTGCATCATACTGGCTCTCTAACAATATCCAGTACAAGTGTATGTTTTAGACATGCAAGTCCCAATTGTGTTCTATCATCATAGCTACTTTGCTTGCAATGCTTATTCTCCGATCACTACACTTCAGCACTGATTCATGGACCATAACCAAGACATCACCAAGTTTTCATGATGGGATCTGGATATGAATCTAGATCTCTAAAATCCCTTGTTCTGTTCAGCAGACGTTGAACTCCCAAGACCGGAGAATCAACTTTGGATTCAAGAGAACACAATTATATGAACCGTGCAACCCAAAAATCTCATTAGGCTAGCTTTGGGCATCTTCCTGCCAAGTGCATCAAGTCACGGAAGAAAGCCTAAGAGCTCTCAAATGTGTGGGGAATACTACACCATCTTAAACAAAGCTCTACACTAATTGTTTGTTAGATGCATTTTCAGCAACGTTGAAAACTCCCTCAGAGTTTCCTGGAAGCCGTCTCATTTGGGGTTGATTCATGCGGAATTAGCAATGGAATTTACATTGGGCAATGGGATTTGTAAACAGAGCTGGCTAACCCTCCAACCTTTTATGGGCAATTATTTCAGGAGAGAAATAATAGATCTTCAAACAAATGGAATGTCTGCAGCGAGCTGGGCTTTGCTCATCTTACGGGCATTCTGCTGCCCTTCCTTCCCGGCTTTCAGTTTGATTTCAGATGTCAGTGCATGGAACAATTCAAAGCCTGCAGCACAATAACTGGTGGGTTGCTTCAAACAACCAGTGGAATCTGCTTCCTCTGCATCTCCTCCTCTTCTCTTGGCAGCCCTTTCTTCTTTCCTTTCTTCTCATTTATCCTCTTTCTTGACTCATTGCCTACGCTGTATGTTTTGCTTCACTTCTGAGCTTGGTGCTCTTCAGAATCCTGACCGCTGCCTGTCCAACATGGAAGCCTTTTGAGCATTGTAGCCCCTTACAAAGCAAGGTCTGCCCTAAAACCAGGACTGTCTTCACACGACACTCCAAGAGGGAAGAGATCTCTTGCACGGGGAATTCCAGACTAGGAACGGAAAGATCAATTACAATAATTCATTCCAAGGTTCAAAAGTGTTTTTCCTAACAGTTGGGAAAGCTCACGGGGAGGAATAACAGCTCAGTGACAATTTTGTATGTTTTTCCTTGGAATTTTCCATCCTGAAGTATTGCAGAGGAATTATTCTGTGAAGAATTTTTTTTTTCTGTACAGAAAATGGGTCGGTTTCCTGCACAGAAAGCTCCTGTGCAGAAAATTGTTTCCAATGAAGAAAACCATTTCGTGTGCAGAAAACCTATTTCTTATGCAAAAGCTTTCTTTTTCTTCTTCTTCACAGAATAATATATCTTGAACACTTTTAGATGTTCCAATACAGGGAGAATACTGCGGATGAATATTTCCATTCTCCTAGGGTGGGGAGAAAGCTACTGTAATTATTTATCTTTACACGCATGGATGAAACAGTCAAAGACTGACACCCCTATGCCAGACCACAGAGTGGGCTACAGACACAGGTTTTTCCTTGCCCCAGTTAGAAATGAATTTGAGTTAAACATAAGACACATACTCAGAGAGGTTATCGGGCAAATTTGTTCTTCCCTGCCTAATTTATGCCAGATTTAATTTAAATGCGTAACTTAAATCTGTAAAGAAACAAATCTGGAGGGCTGATAGTAATAACAAAGAGAGCTCTGAGCATGTACAGAGTATTTTCCCATCAACCCCAGGGGCATGATACATGACACCTCAGCCTCACCAACTCTCATTTTAGCTTGTAAGCATCACAGCCTCCTGCAGCCTTCATTCACAAAGCCTATGATTTGGCAGGGATATGAGGAATGCTAACCAGACACTTGAAACCACTTATCCTCTCCGACTCTTTTGCTTTATGTACCCACTTAAAGGGAACCAATAACTGAACTTCCATACAGGAGAAACAGAGCACGGAAATGAGTTTATTATTCGGGCGATGCCTTGACACCAATATTGAAGGGGTTTGTTAAACCTTCTGCAGTCTCAAGTGACTCGGCTAAACCTAGCTGCAATAAACATACCACGTCTTTCCTTTGCTGTTGGGCCTACCGAAAGGGTCCGTTTTTTTCATTCATTCTCTGTTATACTCTTTGACTTTTATCCTATTTGTCTAATTTCGGAAGGCTGATCCCTCCTGGGTAGCAATCAGGAGAAAATCAAGCCCCCAGCCTTTATCACTTCGCATGCTTTTCTGCTTCTCCCCGCTGGCTTCAGTTTCTAGGAATTACCTTTTCATTCTTGGAAAAAAAAAATGAACACATTTTGCTAGGTACATTACAAGCTTCAAAAATGCAACTACCACTGAGTGCATATCCAGACTGATGGGGGAAAAAAAGGAAAAAGAAGAAGCAGAAAGTCCCAGATTTTGTTCCTGTTCTTTCTGATTTAATTTTGGAGATCCATACACAGTTTGTTTATCCCAGGATATTTTCTGCCAGTTTCCACCAGTACAGTTGGAGACTTTTTATACCAGTTCCCCAAGTCTGTTTATTTTAACCCAATACAAAATCAAATAGAAAAGGAATACAACCTTGGACTTTTCCATCACCCTGGATGCACCTTTTGTTCACCTCCAGAGCAAATCACTCACACATAAAGCTACACTTCTTTTTCCCTGAACCACAGCAAGAAAACAAAACAAATGTCTCAGCTTACTGGAAAAGCATCTGCATCACATTTAGAAGGTCCTGAGTTCAACCCCTTGCATCTCCAAATAATGCTGGAATGCCACTCGCACGATCTCGTGAGAGCGATTGGATCAGCACTTCAGTGATATCAAGTGATCCACCTTTGAATTAAAAGAACCAAGTCATGGATGATGGAAGGCCTTCCATCTGAGAGCCCGGAAAGAAGCTGCCAACTAGATTAGGGTGAGACTACACAACCTGATGTCTGGCCATGGGGATGGGACTGATGGGAGTGGCAGTCCCACACATCTAGAAGACATTAGGTAAGGACTGGAAGAATATTCAAAACTATTTCTGCCTCCCCCCACCCCCACAAAATTGGGAAATTCTGATGTGAAGAATCTTGGACTGATGAGAATCTTCATTCTATGCAAAATTTGCACATGGTATTTTTGCACAGAGAATACCATCTTCTTGGCAGGAAATTGCATTTCCTCAGCAGGAAATAATAAAATAAAAACACTGTTTTCCATACAAAAGTACTATGTGCAAATTTTGTGCACATATGATGATATGCACAAATATCACCATCATCACCATCATCATCGTCATCATCATCATGTTTTTGCACCTTAGTATTGTGCAATTATTGTTGTTGTTGTTTCTGCCCCATCTTGTCCCCAGTTTGGGACTTAAAGCAGCTTAAAACATTTTTTTTAAAAAATATCATTAAAAATCCACAAGATGCAAAAGTTAAAATGAGATCAGGCAGTCAAAAAATTAAAACCGGATTAAAACATATATAATTAAAATGCACACATGCACCAGCGCAACCAAGACCCAGCACATTATTTGGTGGGATGGGTCTTATGCAGCCAATCACAAAATGCCCGCCAGAACAGTCTTTAGGCTGTGTTTGTGAAAAGAAAGCAGGGAGGGTGCCCACTTAACTTCTTTGGGAAGGGAGTTCCATAGCCTGGGGGCAGCCGCTGAGAAGGCCCTCTCCTGTGCTCTGCTGTGGATAAGGGCCTCCACAGCAGATCTGAAAGCATGAGCTGGTTCCTAACATAAAATACTGTCCTTCAAATAATCTGGACCTGAGCTATATAGGGCCAAAACCAACACTTTGAATTGTGCCTGGAAAGAGACTGGCAGCCAGTGAAGCTGTTAAAAGGGAGCTGTGTGTTCCCTGTAACCAGCGCCAGTTATCAACCTAGTTGCAGCTCTTTGGACAGCTGAAGTTTCTGAAAACTCTTCAAAGGCAGGCTCACGTAGAGCGCATTACTGCAATCCAACCAAGACTAAATCATGTGCCACCATGGCCAGATCTGAGGTCTCAAGGAATCGGTGCAGCTGGCACACAAGCTTCAACTGTGCAAATGCACTCCTAGCTGCCACTGAAACCTCAGCTTCCAGGCTTAGAGCTGAATCCGGGACCACACCCAAGTTGCAGACCAGCTTCTTAAGGGAGAAAGGAACCTCCTTCCAGCACAGGCTGAATCCATATTCCCTGATCCACCTTTTGACTGATCAGGAGCACTTCTGTCTTGTCTGGGTTAAGTCCAGAATAAGTCCCAAATTGGCAACAGTCTTCAAAAACAGCAAGGTTTTCAAAGACTTTCTTGCTGTGGAGAGGAAATTGCTCACATTACTCATTGCTTCCTCTGAAAACAAAATTAGCGAAGAAATACAACCCTGCGTTAGGTTGCTTACCCTGGGTAGGAAATACTGTCTTCACTCTTGATCCAGATGTATGGGAGGGAGCAACCATGTGGTTCATGCCCAACACTAAACCTCCCATTTTCCCAATTGTACAATCCAGTTGTTCCTCCTAGGCTTTGCTGCTTCTGGTTTTCAGACTTCAGCTCCCAGAAGCCCCAGCCGGATCGGCCAACAGTAAAGAATTCTGAGAGCAGGAGTCCACATTTGCAAGACTAAAGGTTGGGAAACTCTGCTACCATTTATACTATATATTATTTCATATATTATGTTATAGTACCTATATGATTATATAATGCATATTGTTGTTATTTATTATTACATACTATGATCTGATCCAAGCTGTCACTCTCCATGCCTGCTCTTCACATTACTCTAAAGAAACTGCCATGAAATTGGGTTGAATGATATCCTTTCGCATTTGGTCTGGAATGACACTGACCATCGGTGACCCACTGAAGGTCCTCAGAGGGAACGTGTTGACAGGTTTCTAAATTTGCTTTGACAACAACATTGACAATAGGAAGCAAAGATATATATATATATATATATATATATTTCACTTACTTCATTGGCTTAAACAAAGCTTGTCCGTAGTTCTGGAATGTCATGATCAGTTTGAGCTGGGTGCCTCCCGATTTCATCGCTGAAGGGGAAAAAAAGGATGAAGAAAAAATGATTTGGCTGAAAAGCAGGGTTTGGAAGACACCTAGCAACATTCATACTAAAATGTCACAATTAACTATATGTGAGCCAGTGTGGTTTATTGATTTGATTTTAGGAGCAGGACTCCAGAAGATCAGGGTTCAGATTCCTGCTCAGCCGCGGAAAACCAGTGCATCAACTTGGGCATGTTATACTCTCTCAGCCTCAGAGGAAAACGGGTGAGAAAATGGAGGTGGCAGCAATCTTGGGTGAATGTGGGGCATGTCACACATTCTGAGCCCCAAAAAACCTCTGTGAGAGGTTCATCTTAGGGTTTTCGTAAGTTGGAAATGACTTGAAATGACAAAGCAACAACAACCCAGCCTAAAGACTCGAAAGGCACCAGATCCCACCCGATCTTGGAGGTCAAGCAGAGGCCCTTTCCACACGGGGGACAGGGAAACGGGGCAGCGCACGCAGGGACGGATCTTACCTGAAAACGGGTTGCTCCGTCCCTGTGGGGAGTGCGTGTTCGCCGCTCCACACGCTGGCGAATTTTGGCGGCAGCGCTCCGCCAATCAGGGCAGCGTGCCAGCTGGAAGCCCGCCCCCGGGCAGCTCTGCAGGAACGCGCTAGCGCGTCCCTGCAGTTTCAAACGGGGCGCTGCAATGGGTTAGCGCACTCGCGTTTTTTAAAAACCTCATAAAATGTGGTTTTTAAAAAACGCGCTGTGCCACCCCTTGCGGCTGCGCCAGCGCGGTTTGAGGTGTGGAACCTCCACTTTTCAAACCGCTCTAGCGCACCCCACGGTGTGGACGACCTCCGGATGAGGTCGCCCTAAGCTGTTTTTTTTACCCCGTGTGGAAAGGGCCAGAGTCAGCCCTGGTTAGTATTTAGATGGGAGACAGATAATGAATACTAGATGCTATAGGCTATTGTTCAGAGGAAGGAACTGGCAAACCACCTCTTGGGTATTCCTTGCCTAAGAAAACCCGACGGAATTCATGGGGTCACCATAAGTCAACAGATGACTTTAAGGCACATACACACCCTGGTGCAACTTCACGATAGTACGATGCATGTGCCAGTGAGCTGGAAGATATCTGGAGGTGATGTAATTTCTCCCTCATTCAATTCTGATCCCTTTCCACCATCACCACTTTTTTTTTGGCTTCTCTGACAACAAAACTGTCCGCTGAGAAGCTGCGCAAGCAGCCTCTCTGCTGACTAATCTCTGAGATCAGCCAGCAGAAAAGGGTGATGTCGGCACAAGGGCGTTTCAGTTAACAGGGCTTCTAAGTCCCTCCAGCCGCCACAATTCTGAGATAAGACTTGGAACTCCATCTGAGCAGCTTCGGGTCCCATTTTGAGAGAGAAACAGGATATAAATCAAATAAATATCTTGAAGCTTACATCTATTAACACATGCGTGCAAACACACTACCTCTCTTTCGCACCCCAAAATAAGCAGCATACATGATTAATCAAACTGCCCCCGCTTTACGTTTTTGTAAGCTGCTCCCATTGGTCTGTTTTTGTTCTCCCTTTTTTTTTAAAAAAGTAAAAGGTCAAATAGCCCACATCCCCAGAAAAGGTCCAGATGAATCGGCGGGAGAGGAATGCTATGTCACCTTGCATATATGCACGTACCCTCTCACATTTCACGGAGGAAAACTGGGGCCATTACGGCATTAGACCATCATAGCGCTACTATTCCACTTTAAACATTGCATGGAATGCTGGGCTTTACAGTTTAGGGAAGGCCATTTAGAAATCTCAGCCAGAGAGCTCTTTGGCCTCAGTAAACTACAAATCCCAGAATTCCACCGGATGTTGAAAGTGGAATAATAGCACTACAACTAGTGCAGAAAGGCCCCGAGACATTTTAAAACCAGCTGAAAAAGTAGGACAACTACAGATTATTTTGGACTGTTCCTGCCAAATTGGGAGAGTTAGAGGGTATGTATTCAGCTTCAAAACTCCCTTTCCCCAGCCTCTTAAGTCTGGAATGTTTTTGGTTCCCTAACAAGTCCTATTAGCTCCACTTCCTTTTAATTATTCCTCTTGGTGATTTATTAGCAATAGGTCACAAACTCCTAATCTCTCTCCCTCCCCCTTCTGCACACAATAAAATGTTATGCAAATCTGGTCAGTTTAATTACTCTTCTGCTCCAGCAAAACAGTACCGCCAGCCTCGCTGTTTTGCTGACCCCAGCCTTCTCCTGCGCTACCAATCCTTCCCAGAGGAACAAATAAATAATTAGAAATTAAAGGGCATTAAGCAATTTGCATTGAATAGGCAGAACAAGAACATGTGGATTTCGTATATTAGATTAAGTCAGTGGTGCTGAGTAGGCCAATTTTTGGAGAGTAGAGAAGCATGCTGTAGCTGCAGTACGGAAAGAAACAAGCAGCACCCTTATTTCCATTCCGGAAGGAACTGTACATATATATAGTCAGGACTGCAGAAAAGCTAAAAGACTCCTTGTGTCAGTCTGTTCCTTGTACACAGATGAGATTCTCCTCCTGTGCCTCATTTTGCCTCTTTTCAAGCTATCTGATCTCTGTAGAAGTAAGATCCTATGACAGAGCAAATGTGAGCAACCATAGGGGGGCTAGAGGGCAATCTTCTCTCCACTCCCCCATGGACCGCACCTCCTGTTCCATCTGTCTCATTTTCATAGGAGCAATCCCAATTAATCCTCTGTCATCCCACTTTTTAAGATGCCCAGCTAAAATGTTCCAATTCCTCTCTCTTCCCTCCTCCTTCATCCTCAGCTGACTTCAATTCCTGCAAACTCATTTTGAAATGCAAAAGCTATTACTACTGCACTATTTTATTGTTCATTGCTGTTACACTATTATTATGTACTCTATAGTACACTGCTGCTGTGCCATGGTATTATTTTATTGTGCATTACTATTTTACTATTTAACGTCCATTGCTATTTCCACATTACTACTGTACTGCGCATTGCTATTGTACCATTACTGCTATTTTACTACTGCTTTAATGTGTGCAGCTTCAGGAGCCCTGATGGATAGAAATACAATAAATAATTACGTGAATGAATGAAGACCACATATATAAGGATATTTTATGGACAAAGCTGAATTAAGCGATCCCTCCACACAAAAGCAACAGGGGGCTCTCTGCAACTAATTGACAAACTCTCCTTGTTAGCCACAGCTCTCACTTGTGGCTGGGCACCCTGGAGCATTTGCTGAGAGTCATCTGGACCCTGCAAAATCCCTTGGGCTGTTTGTGTCTTAAGCTTGCTCGAGAAAAAAGAGATTCAACTTGAGATGATATGGTCTGCTGCAGCCATGGTGGAGCAGTGGAGTCAGGGGGGATATTATGCTTGAAGAGCTCTGCATGGACTCATTAACCGGTGAGCCATTTCCAAGTCAGGCTGATTAGAGCTCACTGATCTTTGCTTTCAAAGGTTGCAAGGTGTGTGAGTGAATCACTTGGCCCAGACCAGTAGCAGCATCACGTGTCCTCGAGGAAATGCGGGGCTCGGGTGTCCCAAGGACAGTCCACCAGCACTTACGTTGGGACCTCCTTCCTGCCTAATTTGTCGAGTTTGAATTTACTAAGTCTACCAGGGGTTGGTTAGGAAGTTGCCATTTGGATGGTCCAAGAAGGTGCTTAATGATGCTACAATAGGGCATTCTAGGAACATCAAGGTTATAGGGGTCACTGGACCCAATTACAGGTTACAGGAGGACTGGATAACTTGCAGCCTTCCAGATATCACTGGAATGCAACCCCCATCAGCCTTAACCAGCAGCATGGTGAGTGGTGATAAGATGGTGAGAGCTGGAGTTCAAACACATCTGGAGGGCTGTAAGCTGCTCATGCATGTAAAACCCTTTTTATTCTGGCTGTTTACATTGTTATCCACGGTGGTAGTACGATCACCACTGATGTCTCATGAGTTCAGGAGCACACTCATCTAGGCCATTAAGTGGCACTTTGCTCACTCCTACCTAGAGTGAGCCAAGTTTTGTTACGTTAAACAAAATGGCTTTCATTAGTTGGACTGTGGACTCTTAACAATTCTTTGCAAAAGAAAGCATGGGCAGATGCATTCACCCACAAGCCTCCTGACTTTCGCTAGCAAGCACAATGGCTAGCATTAGCAGTCTTCTATCCAGCAGATTAGCATCCTCCAGGGGAATTTAGAAAAAGAACAAGAGTAAAACCTACTCACGTAAAAAGAAAGGTCAAGACTCGAAATCCAAATGTGTACCAGAAAGAGCCTTAGTACAGTGCCAAAGTCATCAAAGATGAGAATGGGTCAATGTCAAAAACACTTTGGGGACCAACCCCTGCCCAATCAGAACAGGTATCCTTATTTCACATTATAGAAAAGCATAATTTTTTTTTACTTAGGAAAGCAGACAAATAGCAGAAGCAGATTTCTAACTGGCATTTATTCTGTTGTTAATTCCTCTTACTATATCCTTTGCTATTTAACTAAGGGATTGCAAATCTGCATGCATCTACTACTTAAGGCACAATACTCTTTTCTTCCTCTCTGCCTCCATCTCTTCCAAATACATATTTTCAGCATTACGCACAAATCTGGTTTTATATGCTGTAATTATCTAAACTCAGTATTATGCCAACAAAGACTGCTACACCCAGAACCAAAGCCTCTGAGCCTGCACTTTACCGGCAAAATAGATACGACTGCAAAGCGTGCCACAGCGTTGGGTGCAAATCTGACATGTCTAAGTACGTCATAACTAGTGCATGTTATACCTTCCCAGAAGATTTTGCTATATAAGTATGGAAGCAAACACGAAACTATTATAAGGCATTCAGGGAACTAGGCCTAAATCCAATGCTACTCCTACTTAGAACAAATCCCTGGAAATGAATGAGACTTCTGCAATAAAGGTGTTAGAAGCATGAACGCATGCGCGCGCGCACACACGCAGCCATCAAGTCCTACCTCTGCTCAGTGCAGAAACTTCAGCTAACTCCAGACTTGCCAATCCAAACTAATATAGATCCCCACTGATTCCAACAGATTTGTTAAGGTGAATTTTAGTTCAAGAAAACTGAGGGGGAGGGTATTTTTGCCTTATTCTCTCTACCAACAGGGCAGCTCTCAGGCTGAGTTATCGATTTGATTTTTTTTGCAATGCTGCCTGGAAAAATACTAGGGAGAGGCACTGCAATTCATTAGCCCAAATGTAACAGATTATCTCTGGTACCCACAGGGGTTTGGCTGGCTCTACAAACCTGTCTCTGCAGGTAGGGTTTCATTATCTGAACTACATATCAGACGTTGAGTCATGCTGTAATTTGGCTACAGGCTCTTTGAGGGACCACACTGACCTGTATAACCTTGCCAAGGCTTGTTGATCTTCTATG
Organism: Iguana delicatissima; assembly: GCA_948472985.1. Classification (NCBI taxonomy): domain Eukaryota; kingdom Metazoa; phylum Chordata; class Lepidosauria; order Squamata; family Iguanidae; genus Iguana; species Iguana delicatissima. The sequence continues at coordinate 110,583 of CAOKZL010001743.1, read as the reverse complement.
GAAGCCTTTTTTTCCAGTCCTGTCCAGTTCTGAGGGATATTTGATAGGGGGCTTTCTCATACCCTCCAACTGTCCCAATTTTGCGGGAACAATTCTGATTAATCTTCTGTGGTCCCTTTTTTTCAGCTGCTCTCCAAGTGTCCCAATTTCTCTCTCCTCCTCTCTTGAAATGTCTCCTCTCCTCTCTCTTCTCTTGAAATATCCCAGTTTCTCTCTTTTCTGCTTCATCCTCAGCTTACTTCAATTCCTGTAAACTCAGTTCAAAGTGCAAAAGCAGTTTGCACTCAATAAAGTTGGCAGGGCTGAGAGGAATCTTGCACTTCCCAGTGGGCTGAGGCAAAAGCAAACAGTTGCAGCATCTCCCAGCTTGTGCATTCTTCCTCACTGGTACCCTTTGCTATCTTGACCAGACTGCTTGGCCACACATGTACCAGTTTTCATCTGTGAAATGTTGGAGATAATTCCCAGGCTCTGGAACTCCCTACCACAAGAAACAGAACTAGCCTCCTCCCTTTTGTCTTCTGGCAAGGAACTGTTTAAAAATGTTGAATAGGTCTTCTGCAACTGACCTCCTTTGATGCAGACACAACTTTTAACTGGATGGGTGTCATATTTTCCTTTTGCTTTATTGACTGATTTATATTTCTTGAATTTTATTGCCTTTCTCTCATTATGGGACCCAAAGCAACTTACTGTAGAAATTAAATCAAAATGTATCTAACACGATAGACAGTACAGAAGTATTCTTATCGATGCAGCCTAAAATTGCATTGGCTTTTCTAGCTGCTGTATCACACTGCTGGCTCACGTTCCGCTCATGTCCTAGATCTTTTTCAAATGGACTGTGGTCAAGTCAGGTGTCACCCATCTTGTATCTGTGTATATCAATTTTTCTGCCCAAGTATAGAACTTTACATTTCTCGCTGTTGAAATTCATGTCGTCAGCTTTTGGCCCAGCTCTCTAATCTGTTAAGGCCATTCTATTAATTCTATTAAGACAGCCTCACCTTGGACAAGTCCAGCTGCAGCCTAGTTCAAATGTGTTTTGTTTAGCTTGTAACAAAAGTTCAGTACATAAAAAGGCCTCTGCATCCTTGCCACACTGTGCACGGGGTGTAGCTTGCATTAAATAAACCTGGAATTAAGTGCCAAGAAAGAAAAGAAAAGAAAAGAAAAGAAAAGAAAAGAAAAGAAAAGAAAAGAAAAGAAAAGAAAAGACGGAAGACCACATTACAGGTGGATTGATACAATCAAGGAAGCCATGGATGTCCTGAGTTTGCAAGACTTCTGCAGGATAGCTGATGACCTTTGGAGGCTTTATAGAGTTGCCATGAGTCAAAGCCAAACTGAAGTCAAATGACAACAACAAACAAAAAGACAACAAAGCCTACTGGTTCAAAGGGGTTACTCTAGTTGAGACTACAAAAAGGATTCAGGCCATTGACTTCACGTTCTCAGATATTTGCTAACCCTACAAATAAGACCAATGACAGAAAAAAACCCCACTTTCCCACCCGCGCTTCATTTCATCCAAGTTCTTCCTCCTCCCCTGCCCGGTGCTAAACAATAAATTAGAAAATAAGCCACTCAAACTCTGTTTGCATATTTGGAATTGCCAACTGAGATGCTCCGTTTTCTCCCCAAACAAAATTGTCTTAAGGATTTACAGCATAGAGGATTGTGTCAACAGTTCTTGAGAAAGCCACATAATGACACTAAGTCACCACTGCCAGTAACGTCTTGGAACAAGTTAACAAACCCTCAAAATGTGGCACTAATTTGGCTCCCATCGACTCTTTATCCAGGGCACTAACTAAAATTAAACTCCAGCTTTGCAAATATAAAGAAGGCCAGGTTTTTGTTTAGTTTTGTTTTCTGCTCCGCGAAGACCCAGGCTGGGGTCGAAGACAAAATTCATCTGGTTCGCGTTTTAATACGAACCACCCTGAGTCACATTCTTTCAAATAAACATGCAAATCAGAATGCAAGGATCTCCCAAGTCTCTGAATTTTTATGATGCACTTCCCCAACACATATTTACAATTAGTTAAGGGACAGCTGGTACCAGAATATGTGCCTTAAGGAACACTATATAGGAAAAGCCATATATTAGCGGTGGCACTTGCAAAAATGGGTGTATTCAGAGAAATTGTGTACAAAACTGCATTTGAATTTTCATGGACACAGAACACAAAGTGCCATAAAATCATGTGAAAGCTGATGCAGAAATGACAAAAGACCGCATTTGTACCTGTACAGAAACTTGTGCATACCCTCCAAAGTTTCACAGATGAAAACTGGGGCACATGTGACCAAGCAATCTCAGAGTATGCTCAAAATGCCAAAAGCTATTTATTAGGAAAGAACATACAAGCTAGGACAGAGAGGGGTTGCAGCTTTTTTACTTTGGCCTGAGCCTCCTGGAAAGGGCAAGATTCTGCCCCTTCCTCTCCTCTTCCCTTGGCTGACTTAACACTGGATAAACTACTTTCGTACTTTGAACTCAGTTTGCAGCAATTAAAAAAAGCTGATGACAAAGGGGGAAGTGGGAGGACAGAGAAACAGGGATATTTTAAAAACAGCTGAAAAAGTGGCAGAATGGATGGTCAACTGAGACACTTGGAAAATATCCATATGCCAGCGAGTTCTACAAGCACTGGCAAATTCTATGCAAATCTGCATCTTCTCTTGCCCTCATGTTTCAGGTGTGGTCAAATTCAGCGGGCCTGTTTTCTGCCCCCCGATTTCTCCAACAGTCACGCAGACTGCCAAAAATCGGGGGGGGGGGATAGAAAAATAGAATCATCTGGATGTCTACTTCTGGCTTGGAAAAAAAATAAAAATAAAGTGGTAAGGACTGCTGAGAGGTAGGCTGCAACCTATTTAAAAGCTTAACTTATTTAAAAGATCAAAAGGCTTCTAGGAGAAGTGATATACTCTCTCTATTCTGGACAGAAAAAGGTCAGTTTGGGGAAGCCCAGAGAGGTTCAAGGTCACAAAGGCAGCCTTGGGAGTTGCATAGATGCTGTAAGTCAACCATCCCATGTCACTGTGTGGCACAGACTCTTATTTTTATCGGATAACATATAAACATCCACCCTCCCCGGATATGCACAACACAGATTTCATTTTTTGTTAAAGCCTTCACAATCTTCCAATGCATATATAGTTAAGTTTGGCAAAGATTACCAGAACGTTTGCACAGTGTTGAAAGCCCGCTGATATGTAAATGTTACGTTTAATCTTTAAGCATCGCAACTCACCCGAAAGAATGGAAAGCAAAGATTAAGTTAAGAAATGTTATCTAAAGATTAACCAAACTGCATCCCCCAACAATGCAGCAACCACCTTGACCCTCTCAAAGTCGATAGAGAAGTCATGTCTGATTTGGAAGTGTTAGAATTTCAGCTTACTTGTAAGTTTTGCTTTCAGGTAAAAGATTTTTGGAAGAGTTTCAATGCTGCACTCAGGAGGGTTTCCTATGATAAACCTTCACTTACATTCTTTGACCTTGATCTATGATCCTTCTGTTGCAATTTGTCTTTTGAATGAATCTACTCTGCACATTTCCAGGTTGTCCACCTTCATGGAACGCTTTGACGTCAAGTCATTTGTTTCCAACTGATTGTGGAGAATGTTCCAGGATTCATGAAAGGTCCCACCTAGGTCCCTGAGCCATGATATCCACTGACAGCATGTCGCAGGAATACACTCAATAGCAATGCATTGAGGAAGATCAACAGCGAAGGGTCAGCTTTATTTCAGAGACTTTTTGCCTACTACTAGGTTTCTAATTGAAGGAACTCCTAAAAAAATACAGAAGGCCCTCCACTTTTATGGGTTCGGCACTTGCAAATTTGGTTATTTGTGGGTTGTTTTATTTATTTAATGTGTTCATTTTTTTTTAAAAAAATCTTACTCCATTTGCTTTTGCCATGGGGGAAAAATATGTTCTCTCTAGGAATCTCTCACGGAACCTCTACGGCAGTGGTTCTCAACCTGTGGGTCCCCAGATGTTCGTGGACTTCAGCTCCCAGAAGCCCTGAGCATTGACCATAGTGGCTGGGGCTTCTGGGAGCTGAAGTCCACGAACATCTGGGGACCCACAGGTTGAGAACCACTGCTCTACGGTCTACTTCCACTGGAGATAGACCACAGAGCCCTGCTGAAGGACCTAGAGATTCCTAGAGAGAGCACTTCTCTAGGCATTGCTGGGTCCTTCAGTGTGGTTCTACAGTCCACTTCTGCTGGACTGTAGAATCACGCTGGCTGGAGGACCTAGAGATGCCTACAGAAGTGTTCTTTGTTTTGTTTTTTTTATTTGCATTTTTCCCCAATGTCGTGGGGGCCTCGTCTCCCTAAACCCAGAAAAAGTGGAGGGCTCACTGTACTCTGAAGAAATCCAAGGCTCTCCAGCAGCATGGCCATGTGTCTCATTTTACAGAGGACAGTACTCTATCTGAAGAGCTATTAGAAGGACAATCCTCTGTTTGAAGAATGTCCAGTCCAAGGACAGCTGGGGTCTTGTCACTATGCCTCCACAGTTAACATCTGGAAAATAGGCTGATTAGCAAGCACACAGGTTACCTGATTCACAGGCTTGCCCACTGGTGTCAGACCTACAGGAATTTTATTTCTATTACAGCAACTATTCCTTCATTTGCATCTGCGCATGGCCAAAGTCCATTCTTGTACCTGCCCATCCATGTTAGGGATGAATAACCTGTGACTGATGACTAGGGTCTGAAAGAATGTTCCTAATTATTTGTTCCCAGACTAAAAACAAAATTCCTCAACAAACTGGGAAAGTCTACCAGGGATAATAGACCAGTGAGAATTTTGCATAATTTCGTCCAAGTATTCAAACGGCCTGAACTGTTGCACAGAAAATATTCTGTGGAAAAGATCACGTGGGAAGTATTTGTTTTTTTATTTTTTGCAGGAAAAAAACCCCTGTTTTCTGTGTCGAACATAGTTTTCTGTGCAAAAAAAAAAAGGTGCATTTTTCCTCTGCAACACCTTGGGATATTCAATTGCAATGAGAAAACTATGAAGAAATATTTGTTTTATCCTGCAACAGGGAGAAAAATTATTATAATGATTCATCCTTGCATGTGAGGAGAACCTACTTGGCCTAACTCCATGCCAGGTAAGGTGAACTTTGGAAAGAAGGGAAAGGAAGAAGAAGGAAAAGGAGGTGAGACTGGCAGAAAAGGAGGGAGAAAAAGGTACAAACCTGCTGGGGTTATCTTTTGCTCTGGCCCTCTTCACTGCCACCGAAGTGGACCCCTTCGAAGAACACAGCCCTCAGAAATGAAAAAAATCCTCATTTTTGATTTATGCAAGCACTACCACCACTACCAACAAGGACACCCACAGTAGAATTGGTTCTGGACTTCTTTTTCTGTTTCAATTTAAAGACAAAGTGATAAATGCCCAGTCCAGTTCTGAGATGAGACTGTGACTGTAGGTGAGATAAGACAAATGCCTTATGGTGAGAATCTCCAGCTCAGCAAGTGAAGCACCTGCCTTTAGAACAGTGGTTCTCAACCTGTGGGTCCCCAGATGTTTGTGGACTTCAGCTCCCAGAAGCCCTGAGCATTGACCATAGTGACTGGGGCTTCTGGGAGCTAAAGTCCACAAACATCTGGGGACCCACAGGTTGAGAACCACTGCTTTAGAACCTAAAAGGTCCCAATACCAATGGAAAATCTGCCAGGAGGCCATCAATATCTGGAAAACCAATGGTTCTCCACCCTTGGATAATACAATATTTGTTGTTGTTGTGTGCCTTCAAGTCGTTTTGGATTTATGGTGACCCTAAGGCATCCCTATCATAGGGTTTTCTGGGGCTAAGGAGTGTGCGATTCACCCAAGGTCACCCAGTGGACTTCCATGGCAAAACAGGGAATCAAACCCTGGTCTCCAGGATCGTAGTCCAAAGCTCAAACCACTACACACTGGCTCTCAACATAATGAGGCAAAATACAACATAACATAACTACAGAGGAGGCTTTAAAACATGCACACCTAAATTGCACACTTTCTTGGAGTAAGACACTGTTAATTCAATCACTACATTCCACTGTAGCCACGGAAATTAAAAGAAATGGAGCAGGCCTGGCTTGATTTACAGCTTTTGACTTAAGCGTGGCATTTTTCCATCAACAAAATATCGCACACATTTCCTACGCACTGACCTTCAATTGGTGGGAATCCTGGCTTTGTGGCACATTGCTTTTTTGTCGTTGTTTGTTTCCATTTTCAAGCCAATGACCAATTTAGCGTCCACTGATAAAAATAGCAGAGGTCCTCTGCAGAGCAAATCATGTGCTTTTTGTCTATTCCATGAAGCAGAAATCATGTTTCAACGCTTCCCAGAGCCCAAAATACGCCCCCATGCCGAGAAAATTAGCAAGTCAATGTCAGACCTAGAGGAAAAGTATTATTTTCCAAGAATTCTTTCCACTGGAAAGTCACAGTAGGGATGTGGTTAGAGAAAAACAGAGGAGATTCAGGTTAAGGACACAGGACATTGCTTTTCAACCCAACCACTGTGTCTTCTGGCTTAATATTATTGTCTGCACTAAGGCGTGGGCAAAAGTAGATGAGAATTTAGTAATAGGTGAGGTTCTACTGCAGAATTGGGGGGCATTGTGGGCTTGCAGCCTCTTTTGGAATCCCCATAAGTCTCACAAGGTACCCACAAAGCTGTCTTCCATTTAAAAAAGGCAAAAATGCTGTTTGAAAAACACCCACTCTGATGCTCAAACCCAGAAAAACATGGAGGTTCGGTTTAATTGCTCCACAAGAAACTGCCCAAAGCAGGGGGGAAAAGAATCAGACAGCCAAAAATCAATAAAAAATAAACATAAGTGAAAATCAGATGTCTGGGTTTGAGTTACCTTTATTTGGGGATGATTTCAGCCTCCTGGAATGTAGCGGTAAAGTCCACTGTGGGTGAAAGGGCAAAAATCGGCCTCTACCCCCATTCCAGTTGCTGATTCCTGCCCTGCGCATAACAGCCAGCATGGTGCAGTGATTTGAAGATCCAGTGTGATTCAAGTACTGGACTATGACTCTGGGAGGTCATGGTTCGAAACCCTTCTCAGCCACGGAAACGCAGTGGGTGACCTTAGACAAGTCACACTCTTTCAACCTCAGAGGAAGCCAATGGCAAACCCATTCTGAACAAGTCTTGCTGAGAAAACTTCATGACAGGTTTGCCTTATAGTCACCGTAAGTCGAAAACAACTCAAAGGCACACAGCGACGATAACAACAATCTGCTGATAGGTCCCTGAGTGATTTGAACTGAGATATATATGCACTAACTCATTGCTTTCATGCATCAATACTAACAGACTACTTTAAAGATTCTCCCAGGTACCTAAAAGACTCTTACCATCTCAAACAACTCTTCTGACGATTTATGGCCAGGTTCACAATTTACATTTTTCTGTTTTCTGTTACCTTATACATAACTCCCCAACCTATACTTAAAAAACCCATGGCTTTAACATCACTCCATCCATGCATCTGAAGAGGGGGACTGATACCCACAAAAGCTCATGTGAGAATGAATCCATTAGTTTTGAACATGTTGCTAGAATCTTTCCCCTGCCTTCTTTTCTATGCTGTAAGAGATTAACATGGCTATTTCTTTGTTTGGACCTATTTGCCCTAGATTGTCAAGGGCTTCTAATTCCCAGTTGTTTAAAGTAACAGCAGCAGTAGCAGAACTGCTTTACTTCCCTGAATTGATTTGCTGAAATAAAGGAATATTTGAAGAAAGTCAAGGTAAGGGAACCTGTGTAAAAATACCGTGAGTTCAGTTTAGTTATTGCTGGTTGTTATTGCTTCAAAATTAACATAAGCTTAAGGCAACCTGGACATGGGGTTTCATTGGTAAGGTTTATTCCGAGGAGGTTTGCCATTGCCTTCCTCTGAGAGCGAGAGGGTATGATTTGCCCAAGGACACCCACTAGGTTCCCATGGGTGAACAGGGACTCAAGCCCTGCTCTCTCAGAGTCGTTGTCCAATACTCAAGTTTGCCCTCCACATTCGCTAGGTTTAGGGGCACAGGACCCTCACAAAAGTGGAAAATCACAAATATCAAAATGTGTGTGTGTCTACAGGAAGGGGGCTGAGGCATGTTGGAGAGAATGCGCACCCAGGGTCAGGGGAAGAAGGAGGAAGGTGTGGTTGGCTGGTGGCCCCACACTTCCTCTCTATTACCCCTCTCCTTCCCTGGGTGTGGGATGCCATCAAGAGAGAGTTTGTGATACTGACAAATTGGGCTGCAAGCTGTCCTTCACTGGCTAGGCGGCAGCTGGTTTAGGAGGATGAGGAGGACTAGAAGGAGGTTTTTAAAGGGCTGCGTGGCCTGATCAGAGCCACAGAGAGGGAAGGTTCCCACATAAAAGACGTGCCTGAGGTGGAGGGCAGTGGTTGAAGAAACTCGCAAATCATCAAATCCATCAAAGTCAAACCCACAAATGTGGAGGGCTGACTGTACTATGCTCTTAGCTATGGTGCAGAGCGTGTACAGGGGCACCCTGTTCTTTCATTCCAAGGGGCTTTCGCCCTCTACCTCCGATTGGTGGAACTTGGGGTGCCGGGAAAAGGAAAGTAGATCCAACAAACCTGCCTGGAGATGCCAGGGACTAGACTTTGGCTTTCTGCATGCAAAGAATGGGTTTGGCAAGTTCTGCTCTGCAAGCAACTTGCAGTTACCTTTGCTTCCCTCCCTAGACCTTTAAACAGATCATCAGAGAGAAAAGCAGCTGAGGGGAGGGATGGTAGGAAAGCAAGTGGAAGACCACAGATACCCCTTCCCTGCTGAACCCTGAAACCATTTTCTCCAGCTTCCTGCTATTTTATCATTGCCCACATTTGTTAACTCCATCCGTTGCCAGTGTGTGCCCACAAATGCGTGTGCCACTTCTTTAATTATGCTGCCCGCCCAAGCGAAACACATTATAGATTTTAGAGATGGAAATGACTCAGGTTGTGCACTCATTTCTTGAGGCAGGGAAATAAAAGAAACCTCAAGGCGTCCTCTCCTCCCTTAGAAACCCAGGGCAGCCCTCTTGTTAATTTTAGTTGAAGAAAGAAGATGCCCAGCATTATTAACAAGTCGCATCTAACCATTATCCACCACGCAGTGTTTCTAATTAAACAACTCTCTCACTCATGCAGGTGGCATTATTATAGATTTAAATTTTAAATTGCACAAAGAAATGGCTAATTATGGTCATTTTTGTCCCTTAATTCAAGTAATTACAGTTCTGCAATGCACCCTTGCCTATGAGTTCTGTAGGCTCACCCTTCCCTGAAAATTTTTTTTACTGCCAATGTTCAATCCAAAATAATAGTTTAGGATCTAATTATCCCTTAAGAGATTGGAAGAGAATGCAAAAAATAATATAAGACGGAATCTTCTGGTCTGACACGCAGTGATTCCGGTATGTTCCCACATATTAGTGCAATACAGCCACTAGAATCCCTCATCATCAGCCACGTTGGCCAGGACTTCTGGGAACTGAAGTCAAAATCATCTGGAGAACCAGGTTGAGAATCACTATTGTAACTAGTCCAAATTTCAGTTTGTTACATGCTTTTGAGCCATCCGTGTTAAAAACTAGGTGTACTCCAACCTTGCCATTCTCCCGACCAACTCTAGGTGTCATTGTGGGAGCTGGGTAGAGTGTACAAACTTCCTCCTTTCCCTCACCTGGTTAAGTATTATCACTGGTGGATTTGTTGCACTTAATCTCCAGCCAGCAGCCTACATTAAATCCTAGGATAACAACAATAACTCTGATGAAGGTCAACTTGCATGTTAATAGTTCCTCTTAGTAAGCTTGCATTTGTGTCCAGAATGGAAAAACAGGTAACCAGAAGGCTCCACCCCACCCCCCTAGGCCCAGCCTCCTGCTCTGCTAGGCACCACCCCATAATTCCTAAACTCTACCTCCCCTTTCAAGAACCTTGAATTAAGTCTCTTTCCAACAATCAGTGCAAATTTCCTGCAAGCAAAATCACTATTAAGAGAAGAAGAGAGAGAAAACACAGGACTGGTGAGGCCCAAGAACCAGCGGGATGTAATGTTTCAGGGGCTGGACTATGGTCTTGGAGAGCAGGGTTTGATTCCCCTGTTGACCATGGAAATCCATGGGGTAACCTTGGCTGCATCAGAACAGCCTCAGAAAACCTCATCATAGGGTCATCCTAAGTTGGAAAAGACTTCAGGGCACGCAACAACAACAAATGGACATATATTCAATGTTCAGTTTCCAGATTACTGTGTTAGTTATTGCACAAGTGTTCAACTCTTCACATCCAGTTTTTGTTAATCTTTTCAGAGAACTTCTACAAATGGCAAAGGATTCTTAAGACATCTGTTTTAGGATTACCACCTGGACCACTACAACTTAGTACTGCTCTGTGAACTGAAGTTGCATTACAGAACATACCAAATAAAGGTATACACTGGAGGGGAAGACCAGTGATGGTAGGCAAAATAATTTTCATGGAAGCGACAAAGAAGCTCCCGGTGGGATGCTGAGGAACTCTTGCTATGAGCTGAACATTAGCTGAGCATCAGTTTTGTGTTCTTCCAACTGAACATGCCAAGAATAGGGCAATATAGATGGTAAGGAACCTGGAGGCCACATTCTGGGAATGCTCAGCTCAAAGAAGAGATGTTTCAAGGGGTGACTTTAGAGTTGTCTTCAAATATCTGAAGTGCTTTCTCAGCGTTGGGAGACTGTGGGCCCCTGGATGTTGGTAGTCTCTAACTTCCATGGGCCTTATAATTCTGGAATTATGGATGCTGGGATCTACCAGCATCTGGACGGTCATGGATTCCTTATCCATGTTCCGGATGGTACGGCTCACATCAATGGCCTCAAATGACAAGAAAGGAGACTTTGACAGAATATTGGAAAGAACTTTCTGATAGTATGAACTATCTGACAGTAGAAGAGACTTCCATGGAGAGGGTTCCCTTTTTATAGAAGTTTAAAGAGTCACCTGAGAGTCATCTATCCAACCATCTGTCTGTCTAGGATGCTGTTACTGGATTTCCTGCATTGGTAAGGAGTAGCAGTGCTCTCAGAAAGCTACAATTCCCAGGGCCCTCAAGAAACTATAAATCCCAGTGTTCTTACAGAGAGGAATAGAAAAATCCACAGCAGCTCAGTAGTGCCTTCTGTCCTACCTTGACATTATCATGCCAAAGAATTTGGACACCTCACCCTTAGCAACCAGCCTGTCTTGACTTGTGTTCTCTGAAAACATCTCATCTTCTTTTGCATCTTTCCCCACCCTGTCCCCTTTGATGGCTCTGGCACTCTTTAATTACTATTATAACGCATCATACGTAGCAGTCTTAAACAAAAATATTTCATTTAGTAAATATTACCCTGCACTGTCATGGCAACTTTCTTTTGAGAGCATAAACATCTCCTTACGCAGACGCAAAGCCCTTGCAACTGGATCGTTACACGGTTTTCTTGCTGCCTGGGCTTCCAAGACTTGGGCAGATCTGCAGCGTGTGTTTCCTAGGAAGTTGATTCCTACATTCACTGAATCCCATTTGGCTTCCTCCCAAGGAAGACACAAAAGTTTGCAGCCTAATTCTATTATGTTTTCCAAGAAATAGGACATCAGATATTTCTGTGGAGGTTGTGAGACCTTTGTCTCATTGTTTACAGTGACATGGCAGGCAGGTAGGCACCCATGGTCCACTCTGTGCCAAGAACAGTTGCACCTATTAAATATGTGTGTTGCATATAGGAGAGAACTTAATTTAGTTCTTTTTTTGGTGAGGGGGTAAATATCTTCTTCACAAATGGGATGGAAGGAGCTTGAGATTTACAAAATGCAGACACATAAGAAAGAGAATCTAACAGACTGATCCCTCCTTATCCACTGACAACACATTTTTACTCCTCCTTCTTCAGTTACAGAGAAGACTTTGGCTCCCACACAGTCTTACCATTAGCTTTGATAAGCAAGACTAATGGGTGTTGTAGTCCAAAGCACCCGAGAGCCCAAGATTCCCATGCTCCAGTCTGTTAGTATCGTAGATCAGTACCAATGGTGGCTGGAGGCTTCCATGTCAGTGGGGCAGTAAATCTGCTCTGAATTTCAGCCGAGACTTTTAAAGAGTTCTTCAAAGTGTTGAAGCTTTTCCTCCAAATAGCTTCAGCATCTTGGACAGTTCCTTTAAAGACCAAGGTAAAACCTGAAACAGACTCATCCTCCCACCGACATGAAAGCAACAACTGCTACTACTCAGTGTACAAGCAGACCTATCTGTGGAGGTCCCATTTCAGGACCCTCCATGAATGGGAAAAACTGTGAATGGTTACACTCGATACTACTAAACAGTGGCGACACGTGCACGGATGCTTCAGTGCATCAGTGCACATGGCGCTGCCATTTTGAGTATAGGACGCAACGTTCCACCATTACTTAAATTCACAGGTTACCTATATGAGGGTCCACTGTATTGGGAAAACGTGCATTATGCCATGGGTTCCTAGTTGTAGACTCAGTAACTCCAGAAGCAGAAATCAGGAGATTTTCCTGCATTCCAATTCCCATCAGCCCCACCCAAAATAGTACATAGCTGGGGATCATGGAAGTTGGAAACCAATACTATTGGGAATGTGACAGATTTCCTCCCTCTGTCCTAACACTGCTTCAGTGGTCTTAGAAATATACAAAGCCTATTTCCGTCCATCTATTCCCATACTATTATACCAGGCATTTTGATATACTAAAGAATAATGCTTAGTTTCAACACCCACTCCATCCGCTAGACGACACTGCCCTTCTGGCATTCTCTCAAGCACTCTGTTTTGTCATGAATAAAAAAAGTGCCTCACTGCAACCTAAGTACTTGGCAAAGCTCAATTCCTCCCCCAGTCTCTGCATAAGCATTTTTTAATCTCAAGGACAGTGAAATAATAATGCTAGTAACCAAATACCCTAAAGGCACCAGAGACCCTCTAATCTTGGAAACTAAGCAAGGTCAGCCCTGGTTAGTACTTGGATAGGAAACTAGCAACGAATACAAGGTGCTGTAGGGTATATTTCATACGAAGGTATTCGTAAAGTACCTCTGAGTATTCGTTGCCTAGGAAAACCCCATGAAATGCATGAGCTCATCACAGTCAAGAGGCAACCTGAAGGCCCGTGCACACACACAGCCGTAACAAAGCAAATGTAGAAAATACTTCTATTCTAGAAGCAGTATCCATGTTGACACAAACACACACTCACTCTGCACACCCTCATAGCCAAAGAGGTTTTGAAAAAATGCTTTGTGGGGGTCTCCCTCCCAGCCCCCAGGTAAATCAAAAGTGAAGGGCTCAGGTGCTTCAAAGGGGAACTCCTGAAGGAAGCACAGGTTGAGCAAGGCTGTTTCCCTGAAGCGATGTCAGATGAAAGATCAAAAATTGCACATACTATAGCTTGCATAGGGGTGAGTAGGATACAAGGGGTAATGCTGGGAGAGAAACAAAGCTGAGCTCTAGGGCTGTGCTGGCTGCAATTTGACAGAAGCAAGAAAATACACAGTGAGGTAACTGTGCATATGTGCATACATGTGCACTTATGTTTCTTCCAGCCACCTGTCGAATTATGGTGACCCCATAAATTCTTCATAAGGTTTTCTTAGGCAAGGAATACTTAGAAGTGGTTTTGCCAGTTCCTTCCTCTGAAATATAGTTAACAGCATCAGGTATTCGTTGGTCGTTTATTGAAACAAGCCATCCAAGTCATCATTTGTGAAGCTGTGTTGTTTCAGGAAACCATAGTTAAGACTATCTAACAGTTAAAGTTTAGGCATAACATGTAACTGTATTTAACAGAAAGGTCTTAAGCTGCATTATGGCAGTACCAAAGAAGAAGAGATGGCACATGTAAGGCCAAAGGGCATTATAGCTCATGCTCTCAAATTCAAATGATAAGTTATACGCAATCAATCCCCTCTTGCTACCGCATTAGTACATACAAGTACACAAATTACCAAGCTATATTTGTTTATATATTAAGTTCTCCCTGTTCTTCATCTGTGGCGCAAATAATTACACAGGGAAAGTATTATGCTTGTTATACCCTTGTGGTACTGGGGTTTATTTCCAGTCCCCTCAAAGACTGGAAATTCCTCCAGCGTTCTACTGGGCTTCTTGCCAGCCCCCAAGGCTTACTCCCACCCTTGAAAAGGCTGGCAATCTCCCCAGCGTTATCAGGTATGCTGCCACCACCCCCTGAATTATGAGTTAGTTGGACAGTACAGGAGGACACTGTCCAATCTCTAAGCTTAAGGATCTTTCCACCTCCCCCCTTCTGAGTGAGAGAGGTCCTATCTAGCGTGTGCCAAACACTGGCGTGGGAATGGAGAGAAACGGAGGTTTTTACAGAAAGTATTTAATCAAGGCATGCAAATAAGCAAAACAATATCACACTTGAGAGGCTCCCCCTCCCAGGTTCGCTTAGTTACAAGAAGTCACAAAAACAGATATAAAAGCACAGATACATTCTTAAGATCAGCCAGTCTCCAAAATAATAAAAAGCCCTAACGCGACTAACTATCTTATTCTAGTACTCACTGATGTTCATGGCTTAGATGTTCTAAAAGAGACGAGAGAGCCAGGAGGCCAGGCATGCCTGCCTGCCTACAACTGGCCAGATCTCATCTCTCAGAGGTATCCCTTTGTTCTTTCTTTGTCTTTTTTGCGACATGGCCCCCCAAGAGTTTTTATAACTTCTCCTTGGAAGCATCTCGAAGCATCCCGAAGATGCTCACCTCTTTCTTTTTTTATTGGTCAATTCTCACCCTGTGACCTGTGATGTTGACCCACACTAAAATGTAATCTAATCCCAACACCTCATTAACCCTTGGTTTACCTGAAGAGGGAAGTATCCCCCTTTAGCTAAGCCTAGATAATGGGAAGCCCCATTATCACAACCCTTGAAATAAAGTTATGTGACATAGTTCAGTGTATCAATCCTTTGTTTGGTTTTGTGCTTAACAAGAAAGTAGGAAAGACAGCTTGTATTGGCATGCCTGGTGCTACTAGTTTCCATTTCATCCACTGCAAAAGGACCAATAAATTCCATTATGACAAAACATATGGCTGATGGTTTTGGGATTTCTTTCTTCTGTGACCTAAGAAAGAAGACTCCCCTGTTGCTTGCCAGTGGTGGTTGGTGGCTTCCATGTCGGTGGGATGGCAAATCCAGACCAGGTTTCAGTCTGAAGAAACTATTCAAGATGCTGAATATATCTGGTTTACCACTTTGAAGAGCTACTTTGAAGTCTCTACTAAAACCTGGAGTGGGTTCACCACTTCACTGACACGGAAGCCAGTAGCTGGCACTGTTCATTCTCATACTTCATCTTGTATAACTCATTAATTTCCATTT
Organism: Iguana delicatissima; assembly: GCA_948472985.1. NCBI lineage: Eukaryota > Metazoa > Chordata > Lepidosauria > Squamata > Iguanidae > Iguana > Iguana delicatissima. The sequence goes on along the minus strand of CAOKZL010001743.1, from coordinate 95,140 downwards.
GTGTTTATCTGCTCTTGATGGACTTTCCTAATTCTCACTCAGACCCACAGTGTCAAATAGACTTCCTTTGTTTCTATTGGAGAATATGTTATATCACTCTTGGTTTAATAAATTGTCTTTTAAATAACTTTTATATTTATGTCTTTATTAAAATATGTGTATAGTTTTTTAAATTTGTATTGTTTCTAAATATGTTGTGAACCAACTTGAGTCACATTACTGAGAGAAAAGTAGAATATAAATGAATCATCCTCATCCTTATCATTATCATCTACAGTGCTGAGCTGGGACAGCTCCTTTAGAGTTCAGATTAAAGCCATCTCACTGACATAGGCAACATTTGCTGTCATTGGCACCATGCAAGACACAGGGAAACGACATAAGTATACCAGGAAGCTTTTAAGGACAGTAGCAGTAGTATTAATAATGATCCAGAAACTCTTTGACAAAAGGCTCCCAAACAAACCCATCAAAATGAACTACTGTAGGAAAAGAAAAATCCGCCTACTTTATCTGCCAATTTCCTGTTCACAAAGGCATAATTGGTGCTCAGTGCTAAGTACATTCTGTAATCTGCAAACTGTGCTGCTGCTCAAAGCTACGCCAATGACACTTTTGTACAGTCATCCTGGCTGCGACCAAAATAAACAAATGATAACCAGCAAGAGGGCGGGCACAGACTATCCTTCCACTGAAAGATAATGCCAAAGCACAAGGGATTCACAAAGAATAGGTTCCATGGCCCAAGCCCGCTTTCTCTGAGGCAGGGCCGGCTCTACCCTCGGGGAGACTGAAGCAACTGCCTCAGACGGTATTTACTGGGGGACAGCAGTTCCATTTCCAGCTCTTGCTCCTGAACCCTCTGGCCTTTCAACAATCTTGGAAGGACAGTGCTCAGTCTGCTGCATTTAGACCTGTACCCTTTAAACTGGTCTGGTGCTCTCAGGAACAATGGATGCCCCATACCATTGCAAACGCTGAAGTAACATTCAATGGCTAGTCCAGTAAAGCTTCTGCACATGAAATGTTCTCGTGTTCTTTGCTTCTGGCAACAATATATTTTGAGCCAGCAGGCTCTGTGGATTTCTATAAAGACATTACCAAATCTCTGAAGTGGGCAACTGTGGCCCTCTGGATCATGTTGGACAGCACTTCCCATCTTCCCTCAACACCAGCTATGCAAGCCAGGACTTCTGTGAGTTGTGTTTTTAAAAAAATACAGAGCAGCAGTGAAGCTTAGATGCCAGCAGACTACGACCAGAAGTGGCTCACTCTAGCATAATCTCCTTCCAGTCTGATGATGAGGCACAGCCAGATGTTTCTGCAATCCCCCACACTCTCCACCAGTCATGTAATGGCCATTTAGGGAAGGGCTAACACAGTAAAAACATGAGTCCTGGGGAGTGGTGAGTAGAGAGCCATTGTGGAGTTCCCCCTCAGAACTTCTATGCTATGCTAGACAACTCTGGATCTTGATAACTGTTAGTTTCACACCATGGATTCTAAGACTAGGGAACAACGAGTTCTGGGCAACTAAGAGATAGGTGGATGGCTAAGGTACTTTGAGAATATTTTCCAAGGTTTTCTTAAACACTGTCAGAAAACCCATAGGGTAGATATGAGTGCTCACAAAGGCTCAGTAAACAACTGGACGCTTGTGCTTCTCAAAATGCATTCAGTAAAATCTGGCTCAACTGAAGGGGAAGACAAGGGTTTAAAAGGCACTGGGTGGCACAGTCAGAATATAAAGGGAAACCCCAGCTATCAAGAAGAGTTCATCAGAACTCAAGGTGCTCCTCTGATGGTCTCCTTGGCTAGCACCTGGGTCCTTTTCCCAAAGGGCCTTACTATCTTCCCTTGGCATAAAATAGGATGGGCAGCTGCTGAAGGTTAAAGGGTCTCCTGGACCTTGGCAGGCTGTATCCAGAAGGTCATTTTTCTCTTTTGGGAACTGGCTATTTGGAGCCAAAGGCAGATTTGGAAGTGACTTATCTTTTAAATGGCCAAGAGCTCCCCTCCCGCCACTCCAAGGCTCCTGGATGCAACTGGTCATTTTCAGACTATTTTTTTCTTTTTTGGTTGGGGTGTCCAAAGAGGCTAGGAGGGGCCTGGGGGATGGTGGAGACCAATCATATCTAGTGTTCTGGCCTAAATCAATGGACTTATGTATGCCTAACTGAGCAGAATTTCTACCTCTGTTTCTAAGTGGCCAGGAAGAGCCCTAGGGAAACAAGAAGTAGGATAACAACACTATGCTCCTCAACTGGTAATGAGAGGCATCTTATTTCTGATGCTATGGACAAGATATAGCTGTCATGGTTAGTAAAAAAAAATCTTGTTATTCATCAGCACATCACACCATTCAAAAACCTTATAACTGATCCATCCTGCCCCCTCCCCATGAGAAAAAAAAGGGTTAATGTTGTCCTGCCAAAGTTAAAGCTTCTAAAGGGGGAAGCCAAACTGAAGGTGCCAGTTTTAGCTCAATGCTAAGATTGTGTTTTGCCATTCAACTCCTCCAAGGCTTCTCTCGGGATTGACTTTCAAAGCCAGTACAGAGGGAGCAGCCAATTGCATTTAAGGCCTGATATCTCTGAGAGCAAGCTTTCGCGAGGAGCACACAAGTAAACCATGCAAAATATCCTGGAATCTGCAAGCAACAGCAAAACTAGAGCAAGCCACACTTGTTTGTGCAACTCCCTGCCAGGAACTGCACGTTCATCAACCTACCAACGCTTGTTATTTTCTGGGTGGCCAGGTCTTGAAGCAAGGCTCCGATAGCTGGGTTGTGTCTGGAATACAGTTCGTATCGGTTAATGCCAATGTGGAACTTGAGCCAGTTTGGATAGGAATCAATCGATGTTTCTCCAGTGGGGAGGAATTCTTCATCTTCATTGCCTTCATTTTGCCTACCGAAAGAAAATAAAGCGAGAGACGGCACAGAAGATTAGGTTGCGTTAAAATGCCAGCAGTGCACTTTGCAACAGGGTGGTGGGGAGGCGGAAAGAACGGGACTAAATCCAAGGCTCACAGAGGTGCCAAGAAAAGCACTTGACAGGTCAAGGTAGCAATACTTAGATTCTGCTGAACTGCAGACCAGTGTTCTGGTCTGTTTGCACACTGTGGACTGCTACATATGCTTACTTTATAGTCTCCACAAGGAAGAGTGACTGTTCTCTCCCTGATTCTATGACTTGGTGTGGTGTAGTGGTTAGAACAGGGCTATGGCCTATAGCCTGTGGGCTGTACACTCTACCACTCCCCCTTCCATGTGCCCCCAGGGGCCCCTCTGACCTCCTCAACTTCAGAACCCTTAAAAATGCTTCCCAATGGTAAATCACACCCCACGAAGGCTTTGGAGAGGAGCGTTTTGCCCTGCAGCCACTCGCAGAGCCTGCTTTAGGCCTGAAAATCATTTATAAAGTACACAAAGGAAAGAACAATGCTGGGAAGAAGAGAATTACATCAGATTTTGCCAGTTAGGATTGCGGAAAGGGATGATGACAAGTAGTTCTGGAGAAAACGAAAGCTTCTCTGCTTAACCCACTTGGAGAACATCTGGTATTTCTGCTACTGTTGCTATGGTGGGTTGTTTCCAAACTCCTTATTCATCCAGAATACAGCTGTTGTTGTTGGGTGCCTTCCAGTGGTTTTCAACTTATGGTGTCTCCAAGGTGAACCTATCATGGAGTTTTCTGGAGAGCTGAGAGTATGTGACGTACCCAAGCTTTCAACAGCCAAGCAGGGAATCAAACCTTGGTCCCAAGGGATGGAGTCCAATGCTCAAAGCCACTACAGGATATAGTTATTTCTCATTTAATGAAGTAGTTTTATTCCCACGCATTCCTTCTTTAGCAGAAAATTTAGTATCAGAGACAGAAATAAATAATACTGAAAGAATAGAGATAGGTTCCTAAGCCACAAAAAAGGCAGTCTAACATGTTTCAACAAATTTTTCATTCAAAATCTTTCATTCAAAGCAACAAAGATTTTCATTCATTTTTTTGTAAGCTGTCTTGGACCCTGTATAAGGAGGAAGGCAAGATAATAAAGAAAGGAACAAAGAATATTACATGCATGCAAAATGAAAAAACCCCCCCCAGGTACGTTAAGGCTTGCTTAAGTAAATGAAAACACTTTAAAATCTCTGCAGAACCATTTGAGGACTTCTTCCCAAATGTATCCACAAATGACTTTTCTGTTCACCTGCCCCCATTTTTCTTTTGATTTTCACACTGGTGGCCAAGCTTATAGGTTGTTCAACATGCTGGGGGTAGATGGTGAGACAGACTTATCTGCTCTTCTCTGCTGTTTCTGTTTTTCTGTTCACACATGCTCAGTAAGGGATTCAGGAGGCATCTACTGTTTACCTTGCTTGTTCTAGGAAGGCAAATATGGCTCCTGTAGGATCAAGTAGAGCACAATCTCACTCTTTCACAACTCAAATTTTATTGCATTGTTTACTGCAGACATGCGACTCCCAACACCAAATGTGCTTCTCTAGCTCTCCTTCAGCATCCTCCCAGCTCCAATGCTGCTAAATGAGCTTTCCGCTAGACAGAAGACAAGGAGGAAAAGGGGTGGCTGGAGGGGTATAAAAGGATTTTGTAAAAAGATGCCTTATTGTCAGAAGCAGTGCCGACTGAGGTATGCCCATACAAAAGTGTAGGAGGTATCCTTGCAAAACAAACCCTATTCCTGTTTTCTGGGGAAAGCCCAGGAATATGTTTTCTAGACAGAATCAACACTGGTAGAGTTTGAGCACGCATGCTCTGCCTTGCCAGAAACTGCATGCATTTAATTGCATTTAACTGAAAGGTAGAATACGGATCTTTTAAAACGAAGCTGTTGACCATCTTGGCTGCTTCCTAGTCTGCTTAGAAAGTCTCCACTCCCTGCTGCACAACTTTTTAAAGGTGACTGTGACAATTATGTTGGAAAGAGGGTGCTGTTGTGTCAAGAGTCAGGCATTCACACTGAAAACCATTCTACACAGAGAGACTGAAATACTTCTTGGATGGAAAAAATATTAAGGCAGAAACCCAAGGCTGTAGAATATCAAGCCACAATCTAGTTATCGAGGATAACTCAAAATCTCAGGGTATTAAAATAGTCCCCATTTATAAAATCTGTCCTTCCTTCCTCTCTCTCTTTTTCTCTTTTTGTGAGACCTTTGATGCCCATTCTTCTGCTTGCCAGAAAAGTTAATATTTTACTCCTCTGTCTCATGTTCTACAACCCCCTTCTCTCTCTCTCTCTGTCTCTCTCTCCCTCCCTGTTTTTTTAAAAAACTTTGTTAGCTTTTGGAAAGGAGAGAATATACCATGCATAGTTGCAACATTTGACTATATTCCTCTGAAAAGCTTTTACTCTACTGTTGAATCCAAAGACTCCTGAGACGGCTTCTGAATGAAACGTGCAACTCATGAAAGAAGCCATAAAGCCTATGAAAGAAGCCACTAAAAGCAGCAGATTTTTTTTTTTAAAAAAATAGCATATCAGCAGCCGAACTTATACCACATAGCTAAAATAGACACTTTCTGTTTCCTTTTCCTTCCATTTTTCACATTTTCTTCCATCTCCTTTTAAACAGAAAAATGTCTGTGGGCAGAAACCTATCAGCCTGACCCTACGGTCAGCCCAAACTAGAGTAGACACATGGACTCAAAGGGATTTACCTCCACACTGAATCAACAATTGATTCAATAGTTCTAGATGGAGCTAACCAGTACAATTCAGGTCATCTTCTTTTGTTTTGTAAAATCAGTAAAGTAAGTAAACGTTGCATTCCTGGGTAAATACAACTGTAGCAAATAGCTTTCCGAGACACAGCACAATGTCTTCCTATTTTCTAGAAATCAAGAAGCTAGGAAGGCCTGGAAAATCAGTTCCTCTGGAAGGCCCTCCTTTTTCTTAACTATTTGGCTCAGCTAAGATGTGTTTCAGATTTTTCAAAGAGCGTCATGGATTCGCTATTGTATACGGGGCATGTCCTTTACAACATTTAGATTGTGCCATGTTGTTACTTTTTTTCCCTTCCCGTCATAACAGTTTTTGCAGTCTCCCAATGGCTTTGATTGGTAAAGTTGCATTTCCGTGCGACTTGGGCCATTTCCGCGCTACACTGTTATAGCGCTATTATTGCGCTTTCAACATCCTATGGAATCCTGGGACTTGCAGTTTAGGGAGGGGCATTTAAAATTCTCAGCCGGAGAGCTCTTTGGCTTCAGTAAACTGCAAGTCCCAGAATTCCACAAGATATTTAAAATGGAATAATAGCATTATAACAGCGTAGGGTGGAAATGGCCTTACTAAGATGATCAATTCTATATCATGAAAGATGAGGACAAAATTGGCCACAGACTTGCATAAACTGGCAGATGACAATTAATCTTTATACAGTAGAGTCTCAGTTATCTGACCTGCAGTTATCCGACCTGCAGTTATCCGATCCTCCGGATTAACCGATGTCACAGCGGCCTGGGGGCATGGCTGTAGGCATTTCCGTGCCCCTAGACACGGCCCGACACGCCCTCAGGCCCGCCCTGACACGCCCCCGACACCCCCCCAAAATGGCAGCTGCCACAGGCATCCGTGTAATCCGACCTTTCAGTTATCCGACCCTCCACGCGCCTGTTTAGGTTGGATAACTGAGACTCTACTGCAGAGGTTCTCAACCTGTGGGTCCCCAGATATTTGTGGACTTTAGCTTCCAGAAGCCCTGAGCATTGACCATAGTGGCTGGGGCTTCTGGGAGCTGAAGTCCACGAACATCTGGGGACCCACAGGTTGAGAACCACTGCTCTACTGTATATCCAAACATAGAAATTCTTTTCCTTCAAGCAAGACTAGGTCTGGAAGCCCTCCATGCAGGGGACACCTCTAAATAAAAGACTGTATGGGGGACATATGGCCACCTAATTATGGAAATGTGCCATGCAGTGGTAGCTGTTGAGTTTCATGTCAGTGAGGAAGTGAACCCATTCCAGGTTCTGGTCTGAACTTTAAAGGAGCTATCTGAACTGCTGAACCTTATTCTCAAAAGGGGGTTCATTACCTTGGATAACTCTTTTAAACCCAGAGCAGATACATCACTCCACTGACACGGAAGCCACCGGGTACCATTGCTGCCAGGACTAGAGAACTAGACTGGAAGTGAATTAGGAATAGGGAAGTCAGTTGGTTTCACTGTATCAATTTCACTTTCTGATCAGTAAGAGTAGACAAAAGATAAAATGTTGCATGATAACATTTTAAGTGGCCTAGTAAAGCTCTATAAATTTCAACTGAAGCTGCATTAGAAGATTTTCTAAAAATCAAACTGTTACCTATTTGGCATGTTTGCATTCATTGGTGAGAACAAGTTTACTTTTCTACTTAGCAACTGAGCAGAAAATGGATTGCACGTTTTCTATATATCTCTAAAAGTAGGCCAGAAACACTCTTAGAGGGAAAAAAGAAAGAAAGAATGAAGACAGAATATTCAGGTCAAGAACCCAGCATCCCTCCTGTAATCTTTCAGATTGTTTCAACCTTGAAAGGAAGAAACAAATTTGGGATTATGCAAATAACAATAAAGAGTTCCAGGTTGTAGTCCCCATATAGCTGGGGTTGGGCAAAAACGTCATTTCTGTTTGTTTTTCACTAGAATGGGATGGAGAAAATGAAGCCCTACAGTAAGAATGCAAGGACTGTATTTACCCTCAGAGGCCTCCTTTCTGGCCATTTTTCTCACAATATATTTGGATTCAATTTCCCCTCTCCATGCCTCAGTGAATACGGGGGCAATTTCAGTGTATTTTGGGCTACCTCTCTCCAGGCTGCCTTAGGCCTGGGGGAGAATTGTACAAAAAACAGGAAACCACCAAACCATGGGCCTTTCCGCGCTACACTGTTTTAGTGCTATTATTCCACTTTCAACATCTTATGGAATCCTGGGTTTTGCAGTTTAGGGAGGGCCATTTAGGATTCTCAGCGAGAGAGAATCCTGGCTGAGAACCCTTAGTAAACTACAAACTCTCAAATTCCAAAGAACGTGGAAAGTGGGATAATAGCACTTGTAAGAGTGTAGAGTGGAAAGGTGCAACGGTATCAAAGAGAATAAATGTGGCCCTCAGGAGAAGTCCAGAGAGCCGTATTGGGTTGCAGGTCTGATGTTTCCAGCTCCTGAAGCAAAAGTTACTAACTTCATTGTGAGCTCTGGATCTGCAAATTCTAGTGATCACAGAGCGCCACATCCTACAGCTAAAATGGCAGTGACACAGATGCGCTGAGGCATCTATATACATGTCGCTGTCATTTAATAATATGGGATGTGAGCATTCACATTTTTCACCATTCGTCTGGGGTCCTGGAACGGAACCCCTGCAAATAAGGAGAGTTCACTGTATATCACTGAGGCTACACAAAAAGGCTTATCATAGTTAACAAAGAGTGAAGCAAAGAAGATCACATAGGCCCTGTTCCTCCTCATCCCTCTGTCTAGCTGGAAGTTGTTTTTTTTAGCAACGTTGAAACTGGGAGGATGGTGAAGAAAGACTGGAGAAACACAGACTTTTGGTGCAAAGTTGCAGCGGGAAGCCTGCAGCAGACAATTCACTTGAGCTGGGAAAGAATGGCATTCTACTCTACCTGATCCTATTATAGGTATGGCGGCATGCCTCTTAACAGGCAAGGTAAACAGCAGCCGCCTCCAGAATCCCTTACCAAGTATGTGTGAACAGAAAACAGAAATGGGAGCCAATATTAATTTGCCTGCCTAGCATGATTTTAACATCCCTATCCCCAGTATGTTTTAAAAACCCTCATGGATCTGTAAGTTCAGCCACTAAAATAGAACTCAGAAGAAAAAGGCTATTTCCGCACTAGACTGTTATAGCGCCATTATTCCACTTTCAAATCCTATGGAATCCTGGGGTTTGCAGTTTCGGGAGGGGCCGGGCAGCCCCTCCCGAAACTGCAAACCCCAGGATTCCATAAGATGCTGAAAGTGGAATAATAGCGCTATAACAGTCTAGTGCGGAAAAGGCCAAAGAGAGCCTGCTGGGAAAAAAAAGTCATCCCTGGATACAATTTGGAAGAAGCCTTCAGATGGTCCCTAGAAGGTTCAAATGTTTTTTGTTTATTTCTGCAAGGCTTAGCTGATGCAATTTGACTTCATATGTGTAATATTGTCCATATTCTTCTCACATATTCTTCCTCTCTTATCAAATTTTCTTTTAAAGGAGTAACAGCCACAAACACATCTACTCTGTTTACTGAGGTATACCTACAGTCAAATACTGATATTTTTTTCCCCTTAAAGGAAGCAAACAGTTGAGAACAAAGACAGCGAGGTCAGAAGGCAGCAGATGCTTATTGTCACATCCAATTTTGCATTCAAGTGAGATCTGTGATTTATAGAGCTGTGTGACAGAATTGCAATGCTGAATCTCTGTCTAGACAAGCCTTTTCCTACCTGGTGCCCTCCAGCTGTGATGAACTGCCATCTTCCATCGTAAAAAGCCAACATGGACAATGGTGAAAGTGCTGGAACTTTTTCACCCACTCCTCTTAATGTTTCAGGTCACCTACAAATAATCCTTTGTATTTTTGGTCAGGAGAGTCAGAGCGTCGTAGCGGTTTGAGCACTGGACTACAATCCTGGAGACCAACGTTTGATTCCCCATTCAGCCATGGAAACCCACTGGGTGGCCTTGGGTGTGTCACATACTCTCAGCCCCCCCAAAACAGGTGGTACATTCACCTTGGGGTCACCATAAGTCATAAACAACCTGAAGGCACGCAACAACAGAACATTTCTGGTAAGACAAAAAGATCATTGTTATAAATCAGGGGTGGGAATCATGCAGCCATCAAGAAACTGCTAGATTGCAACTTCCAGCAATCCTTGCCATTGGCTATAGTGGGTAGGGTTGCTGGATTTGCAACCCCAGAATATCTGGAAGGCTTCGTGATTCCCATCTGTTGTAAACTGATCATTTGACCTATGGACCAGGAAGGCAAATATGTCCAAGGCCCTTTGCTTAAAAGAAGAGGTAGCCAGTTCATGCTGACAGGACAGGACTAAACATCCTGAGGTGTAAAATATTTAACCTGAGCAAGGCTCTCTGCACTGGATTTGTATTTAACAGTGAACATACACAAGACAGGGCCAACCGGCTGTGTGTGGAGAACCTGACTCACACATTAAGTCTGGCAAGGCACCAAGCTGGACAGGTCATGGCTCACTGGCAGAGCGCATGCTTTGCATGCAAAAGCTTAACAACTTCAATCCTTGCCTGATACTCCAAAGAACTGCTGCCAGTCAATGAAGACAAAGCTGAGCTAGATGGATTAATAGTCTGATTCAGTATCTAATCAGCTTGCTGAATGTCCTAGGCCATACATCAATGAAAGACTGGTAAAGAACAACCTTCAGGAGATATAGCCTTGAAGGCTAGTGTTACTCCCAACCAAAGTAGGCCTACTGAATCAATGAGATATACCTATGTGTTGACTCATCTTTCACATGCCCTCCCATCACCCCAATCCAGGTTAACCCTGTCATCCTACTTTTTCAGCAGCTTTTAAAATGCTCTAGTTTATCTCTCCTCCTCCCACTTTCCCCCTTTATCCCCAGTTACTTCAATTGCTGCCAACTGAGTTACAAGTGCAAAAAGTAGTTTGCAGTCAACTGACTCAGGGAGAGGAGAGGAGCGGGTAGAATGCTTCCCCTCTCAGTTGACTCAGGCAAAGACAAACTCCTACAGCTTCTCCTACCTTGCGTCTTCTTCCTCGTCAATAATTTTTGGTATCTTGACCCCACTTTGATGCTGCTTGAGCACCTGGGTCCTGGTTTCCATCCATGAAATGCTGGAGGGTATGCTTTTAGCAATCAATTCAATGGGTCTAACACAGCTTTAGGCTTTGGCCTGGTGAAGGACTGTGGTTCAGACTACAGTTCAGAAGCTAGAAGTTCTCTAGTCTCCAACCAAGGTGTTGTCCGCTTGGGCTATCACCCCTTTCACAGATTAAACTGGACTGAATGCAAGGAGGTCTACTTTTTGTGTAATCCCTGAATAAGCCTCAGAATGCCCTCTGAGCATGCATACACACGACTGCATTGCTACTCAAGGCATCACAAATCACAGAATCATAGAGTTGTAGCAGCCCAGAATCACACTGGTTTTTTTAGCTGCCACATCACACTGCTGTTCATGTTCAGCTTGTGGTTTATTAAGACTCCTGGATCCTCTTCAATGCATGTCAATGCATGTCTGCTGACAGGCCTCTGTCATACCTCCAGGTAAGCATGTACAGGACTGTAGCCATAAATATCCAAGCACAAGCATAAAGAATAACAGTGATTTTCTTCCAAGATATCAGGTTTTCAATAATGCACTTTGCCTACTTGTCAAACACACACATGCAGTCCCAACTCTCAGTTCAATTTCTAGTGTACAAATTAGTAAACCTATTCTCTCCTTTCTGCTTTTTCACCTGCTTGCTTCCATCAGCACACACCAGCAAACTGGTCCTTTGTCATACATTAAAGAAACTTAAGTACTTCTCTAGAGCCATTTCCACACTACACTGTTATAGTGCAATTATACCACTTTCAACCTCCTATGGAATCCTGGGGTTTGCAGTTTAGGGAAGGGCCTTTAGGAATTCTCAGCCAGAGAGCTCTTTGGCCTCAGGAAACTACAAACCCCAGAATTCCACAGGGTGTTGAAAGTGGAATAATAGCACTATAAAAGTGTCGTGCGGAAATGTGCTAAGATTTGGATTCCCAAATGAAACGCTTCAGCAGACTGGTACACTTGTATTATTTCACTCTTTCTCCCTGTTTTCTCATTTTAATGCAGCTGCCTTGCAGATACCATGAAAGCAGAGGTGGTATGAGAATGCTGTACTGTGAATATACAAAATGTGGCCTGCAGTACTTCACACTGTTAGCTAGAGGTAAGCACAATGGAAACCAGTAGGACTTGCTTCTGAGTAACCATACATAGGACTGCGCTGTGGGCATCGTAATCTCTATGCTAGACTGCCTTAAAGGAAAGACAATACGACTTCTAAAAATCAAAGAGATATTGATTACATTCTACAAAGGCTAGAGACCTCTAAAAAAATCATACCACGTTTAACAAAGCCTCTTACAAAGTCTTTCAAAGCGCCCACAGCCTCCCCTTTTCTCCACATCCTCTTTCTAGCTGGATGATTTTTAGAAGCATCACCCTGGGGAGGATGATGAAAGAGGCTAGAGAAACACTCACTGTTGGATTCCGATAGCGTAGCTGCAGAACACAATGCAATAAAGCTTAGCTTGAAAAGAATAAGATTCTGTTTTAGCTAATGATAGCAAAGCTGCCTACAAGAGGCAAGGTAAACAGCATGAAAACAACCACCACCTTTATACTCTACTTTTTTCCTTGTAAGGACTCAAAATGGCCTGCAATAATTTTTAAAAAATGGTTTAAAGTAACGGAATATAAAAGTTAAAACCCAAATCAAGCCATTAAATGAGAATTAAAACCAAGTTAAGATACATAAGTAAAACTCAAACGTTTAAACAACCTGCATAGCTAACAATAGCCAGCAACTTTTATCAGACAGGCCATAATCACACCCTGAATGCCTGTTGGAATAAAAATGTCTTTGCTTGACTATGGAATCACTTACTGAACATGTGGGAACTGCAAAATGGACAGAAAAGGAGAGCAAATACAAGTCAGCCTTTCCAGTTACCCTCAGCATGTTTAAAAACAAACGAACAGATGTATAAGTTTAGTCACCAGCATGAAAATAATAAGAAAAATGTGGCTGGTGAAAGAAAAAAAATTCCTTGACGCATTTTGGAAGATGCCTTCAAATGGTCTTCTGTGCAGTTCAGGATGTTTTTATTTAGCTATGCAAGGCTTACCAGAGCTGGTTGTTTCACTTCACATCTATGCAATTGGATAAAAAAAAAAAATTGCTGATAAACATGGTGGATTCCCATTCTGTTGTTGTTGTTGTTGCTATTGTTGCTTTGTCGAAACCAATGTCTATTTTTCCCATGTTAATTTTGCTTCTGGTACCACATTTTCTGTTAAAGAAGTCATGCTCAGGGACACATCTAACTGCATTGTGGGGTCCTCTGCTCCCAATGCCAGCCAATTAGCCACGCCCTACACTCCATTCCACCTTCTTCCCCTATTGGTCAGTCAGTATTCCACCGTCATTGAGCATGCTCAGTTGTTCACTAGGTGGTTTCCATCTTTTCCTTCATTTAGGACATTTGTGGGTTGGGGCAGATGTCTGCATGAGGATCCACAGTTCATCACACGTATAAAAGTGGAGATACACCTTGCTGCTCCCATATCTCAAAGACATTTTGGAGGCCCCCAAAGCTCCCCAGAACGCCTACTGCATTTCTTTTTAACTAAAACGTCAAGCCATGTTCTTTGCCTGCATGTGGTATGTGTGCTTGTGTGTTGGTAACAAGACAGGACCTTATTTCAGTTTTTTTAAAATAATTAATTTCAGTGTTCTGTATGATCTAAACGGTCTTCGTTGTTCCAATTTATTTTTCAATAAAGACAATTAAAAAAAATGAAATGCAGAAGGTAAACCAGCAGTTACATATGATATAGGCTTCATTCTAATTCCTTGCAATCTGAATTTGAATTTGCAAAAGAGGACAGGCATTGCTCACCACGATCCCTTTGCTCTTCCACCAAATATTAAATTACTCTCTCCTCTTTGGCATCTGTCCACCCTAGAGGTGGTTCACTCTGGAGATGAGGTTAAAGAGCCAGAGGTTCTCTCTTGTTCCTAGTTTTCCAGCTAGGAATAAAGAAGGACGTTGACTTTTTGAAAAAGGCAAAGAACGGTAGGTTATTTTCTGGACCGAAGTCACACTAAGCACACCTAATTATATTGTCTCAAAAAGCTTTAATTCCTTGTAGCATGATTAGAAGGAAAAGACAGAAGGGCTAGGGCAGCCTTGCCTGGCTGTCCCCCTCCCAACATGTTACCCTCCAGATTTTTTGGACTGCAGTTCCTTGCAGCCTTCCAATCAGAACAGCCAATGATCAAGGATGATGGGACTTGCAGGCCAATCTCTGGAGGGTGACACATTGAAAAGGCAAGGAGAATGCTCCTGTACATCAAAGAGTTGCACAGGTCACATGGAAGCCCCACTCCCTAAATCACTACTACTCTGTGATGGAAGAAGCCAGTTAGCAAAATTCTTCTCAAAATCCTTTTGCCAGCCCTAAGAAGACTACATCACCTAGTGAATAGGCAGTTCTGCATCTGGAGAGAAGTTCCTTTTGAAGAATCAGCCTAGACTTTCCTTATCTGAGTTTCCCCTTGTATTATCAAACTAGAATTCCCAACATCCCTGACCATGGGCTATTGTAGATAACAGGAATTGCAATGCAAAACCATCAGGGGTGGGGGCGGTAAATAGACTCTGATTCTGGCTGTGTGCTTTACAGACTAGGGAAAGATTCAGGCGCCTCTACACAAGAGTAAGGAAATCAACAACGGAGGTGGTAAAAAGCATCGCTCAGCTCTGCTGAAAGGTTTCGCCTGGACTCCCTAGCCAACTCAGGGGGAATACTTGGAAGGAAATCAAAGAAATATATTACATAAAAGAAAAAAGTTTCTATCTGCCTGGCCAACAATATTCAGACGCGGACCTAAATCTAACGGGGAACTAGGACAGACACACTAAATCAATTGCTACATGATAAATCAACAGCAGGGACAGTGAAGGATGGTGATGGGAAAAGAATCAACCCATCTGAAATGTGGTGCTGAAGGAGAGTTCTACGGCCAGCCAAAAAGACCAATTAAATCAGTTCAAGAGCAAATCAAGCCTGAGCTCTCCCTAGAAGCCAAAATAACTTAATTGAGGTTATTATACTTTAGACATCTCATGAGACAGCATGACTCATTAGAAAAGATGACAATACTTGGTAAAGTGGGAGGCAGCACAGAAAGAAAATGACATCATTACAGGTGGTTAGACTCAAGCAACACACAGCCCTGAGTCTGCAAGACCTGAGCTGGGCAGTTGACAATGAAGCATTCTGGAAGGTCTTCCCCATGAAAACAATTGACAACAAAAGCCAACACTCCCATAAATCCCCTTCCTTCAGTAGGTCCACTCTAGTTGAGATTAGCAATGAATCTATTGTGAGGTTTGCTCGGCCAGATTGGTTCACAGAATCGTAGAGCTGGAAGAAACCACAAGGGCCATCAAAAGTACAATCCCCTTGCCATGCAGGAATACACCATCAAAGCACTCCCGCCAGATGGCCAGATGGCAGATGATTCGGACAGGGTTTGCCCTTGCCTGAGGCTGAGAGAGTGTGTCTTGGCCAAAGTCAAGGCCATTAGGTTTCCATGGCTGATCAGGGATTCAGTCCCAGGTCTCCCAAAGTCCTAGCTCAACCTGAAACCACTCCACTATGCTGGGTCTCAAAGAATCAGTTGGAGAGAGGTTTTCGGGGAGGAGAAAGGTACCACTGTTCTCACTTCAGGCTCTCTGTAGCTGGGAAGGGGGTGACGAAGTAAACTCTCTTGATTCATTCCCACTCCACAAAAGTCCTGAGTTCAAGGCCTGGCTAGATCAGGCTGCAGAAACAACTCAGAGTGGGGCCTGGCAGGAAGGAGTTATGCCTCTCCTTTATCAAGTCCAGTTTTCCACCTTGTTTTGGGTTTTCTTCTGAATATAAGGCATTTGCAAATTCAAAAAAGGAGAGAAATCACATCTGGGTATAGGCAGGGCATATGACAGGCTGGGTAAGCATTTTATTGGGGTCTTGTTGGGAGACTATTCCACATTTATGTTATTTCATTGGTCTCGAACCTAATTAAATAGTAAATATAACCTTTGCAACACTGTTGGGGGGAGGAAATGCGATTAGAGAAAGGATGGTTCACACTGCAAGGTTTGGAGGTTAACTCAGATGTCTGTGCTGCTGAGTTCAATGAGATATACACCTAAGTAAGTGCAGCCTTATCATGACTACAAATCGAGCACACAATCTGGCCAGCGTGGTTTAGAAAAGCCCCCGTCATTTGTTGGGTGAGGATGCCGGGAGCGTGGAAGCTTGGTTGTTTATCTCAGCTCCTCTGCATCTTGGCACAGGGAAAACACATTCAAAACCTGCACCGTTCTCTTGATGCTTTGAAGAAACCAAATCCTCAGATTCTATATATTAAACTCTTGGCTAATGGTATCTTTTACGCAGAGAGGAGGGACACTGTAGGGAGGCATAAGAAGGACGTATCTGTATTTTTACAGCAAGATCCTATCTGACTAAACTCAAGGGATCCTTCAAACCAGGAAAGGGGGAGGAGGGACAAGATTATACAATCATGATAATGATGGAGGAACTAAAGAGAAGACATACTTCCTACTTCAGCATACCTATCCTTGACTGCATCTTGGATGGCTCAAATTAGCAGACTCCACTCAAACGCAAAGATTGGGGAGGGGCAACGGAAGGAAATCTATCCTGATTCCCTTCCTTTGGTGAACCAAATCACCCGCCTCCCTTTAAAAATAGCATTTCAACAACTCTGCCCTACATACAGCAAGTCTTCCATTCATGGCAGGGATGGGGGTGTTTGCAGAATGGTGGGGAGCATAAGTTGCCCATCTCCTTTTCATTCCTAACTCTTTGTCTTGGGGGTACATTCAAATTCAGCAAACTGGCTTAAGATAATGTGGAACAATCCGACAACCCTATTGACAGCTTCCCTAGAAATGCCGCCATGTCATCCTTTTTGTTATGTGTGTCTGGGGAAGAGTGTGGGGCGGGGGAGAAATTATGGCAGAAAACCTTATGGGAAGAGAGTTCATCTCCTGTGGCTACCTTATACATAAGGAAGTTCTGGCCAAAAGGCAAAAAGACGTCTGACGGTGTTGATTTTTTAAAAGCTCCACTACACATTGTTGGCATATGGATTAAGGTGGGGTAGGAACGCATGACAATTCTACCCTATACCCTTATTTCGCATGCTGGTGGTGGCGAAAGAAGCATCACAGGTTGTTTTAGAAAGTCTCCCTTGTCTATTTCCCCCCCCGCCCCAAGAAAGGAGTTCTGATTAGACATATTTCACAATGCTATCTTCAGCTCTCCCTATTTTTTGTGGGGTGGGCAAGAGATACCATGACAGTGAATGTAAAATCCATGTCTGTTTTTTCATTCAAGTTGGAGTACAGAACAGACTGGGGGCAGATGGGGCAGTCACTGAAATATTCTTATTTTTGTTAGAAAGGGTCAACTAACACAAGCCGAAGGAAAGGCAATGGCAGCGGCTGTCAAACTGTTCGCCCCTCACCCACAAAGCGACCAATATCACCCTTTGCAGCCTTACACACTCTCTCTCCTTTCCTTTTGTTGTACTGGAGGGGTCTTGCCAATGCAAGACTTTCAACCATTTTTATCAGGGTTGGGAAAGTATTCGGAAAGGACTCCGTCTGTTTAAATTTATGCTAGCCACTTCTCCCGCATGCTACAGAGTCAGCAGTTCACTGAGGGCAAATCTATTTTTGTTAGGGTTGGAAGGAACAGCGAATTCTGAATGTGCCACATCAGTTTCTTTCCTTTGTGGAGAAATCTGCTCCCTGGTTTTGGGGTCGGGAGAAGGCTTCACTGCAAGTCTATTTCCCATTCTATGGAGCAAGGAGAGAATTTGCAAGGGTCGCTGCAGCGGCTTCTCTCCTGTCCCATGCTATTGGGCGAGGATTTTAATTTAAGGGGTGCCCAGCCAATGCAAGATTTTTGCCCATTTGAGGGGGGCAGGAATAAAGCTCCGGAAAGGACATTCAGAAAAAGCAACTTAAATCCATATTCCTTTCCAAAAGGCCTATTTTTTTTAAACAGTGGGGGAGATTGGCCTATGCAACTCCCAGATTTTTTTCTTAAAGTTGGGGAGCAGGGTCAACAACTGTCAGCACTATTTTAGGTGATTTCACTTTGTCGGATTTTTTTTTGGGGGGACAGTTAAGCCAATATGAACCTCATATTCATCTCCTAGGATCTATTCAGGTAATTGTTGACTCTGGACTCAGTGGTTTTATGGGTGTGTGTAATAGGGAAGCTTTTGCAATGATTTTATGCATGACAAGGGACCCCTTACCATTTTTTGGCGGGGAGGGAAGGGGTTCAAGCTGTTTCAATGGATTTGATGGAGAGAGGAAAATTCTTTAAGGGCTTTGCGGGGGCAATAGTTTCTCAATTTTGGGTGTGTGTGTCAAGGGAACTCTTTTAATGATTTTTGAGATGAGAGTTGAACACTTAATTGTTTTGTGGTCTTTCCAAAGTTTAGGGGGGAGCCCTATAGGTGTGGTTTCATAGATTGGGGGAATCTCTTTAAATGGTTTTGGGGGACCTCTTTTGAAAGATTTGGGGACAAGGGGCACACTTGAGGGCTTTAAGAGGGTGGAGCTCTCCTAAAGGTTTCAGGGTGAGTGGGACCCCTTTAGATGGTTTTGGGGGACAAGGGGGAACTTTTAATGGTTTGGGGACAAGGCAAAGATTTTTATATAATTTTGGAGGATGATTTGGGGGTGATGGAGACCTCTCTTAATAATTTTTTTGGGGGGACCCTGTGAATGATTTTGGGGTGAAGGCAGCTCTGTAACTGGCTTTGGGAGGTGGGACCTGTGGAGTGAGCCCTTTATGAGCAAAGGAAGATCTCTTGAAATAATTTTTGGGACAAAGAGGGCACTCTTTATCTGGTTTTATGGGTGGAAATTCCCTTTCTCGGCAAACAGGGGGGACCCTTCAGTGGCTGAGAAGGGCTCTTTGAGGATGACAAGACGCCCCATTCTAAGCATACAAGGGGATTCATTCAGTGGCTGAGGAGGGCTCTTTGGGGATGGCAAGGCACCCCACTCTAGGAAAACAAGGAGGTTCATTCAGTGGCCAAGGGGGGCTCTTGGGGGATGGCAAGGCGCCCCATTGTAGGCACACAAGGTGGCTCTCCTGTGGCCGGGGGGGCTCTTGGGGGATGGCAAGACACCCCCTTCTAGGCACACAAGGGGGTTCTCCTGTGGCTGGGGGGCTCTTGGGGGATGGAAGGCGCCCCATTCGAGGCACACAAGGGGGTTCTCCTGTGGCCGGGGGGCTCTTGGGGGATGGCAAGGCGCCCCATTCCAGGCACACAAGGGGGTTCTCCTGTGGCCGGGGGGGGCTCTTGGGGGATGGCAAGGCGCCCCATTCCAGGCACACAAGGGGGTTCTCCTGTGGCCGGGGGAGCTCTTGGGGGATGGCAAGGGGTCCCCTTCTAGGCACACAAGGGGGTTCTCCTTGAGTGGTCGGGAGGGGTCTCTTAACCCCTCTGGGAGCAGAGTCTGCGCCTCCCCTCCCCTCCCCTCCCGCTCAGGGGCCCCTGCGACCCGCCGCCGCCCCCCACGCGGGGGCGCCCCTTCCTCTGCCCCCCACTCACCACTCCGGGTTCTCGGCCGCCTTGGGGTTGAAGCGGATGTCGCTGTTGACATTGAAGAGGACGTCCCGGTCGCTCAGGGCCGGGAGGGGCAGCCGGTAAAGCGGGTGCTCGAACAAGGCCGCCAGCTTCGACGCCCCGCCGCCGCCGCCGCCCTCGCCGCCGCCGCCTCCTCCTCCGCCGTAGTAACCCGTCGGCGGCGGTCCCTCTCGCGGAGGCGCCTCCGGCTGCCCGGCGTCCCGAATGAGCGCCTTCTGGTTGGGGTCCGGCCCGGCGCTGCGGAGGAGCAGGCCGTCCGGCGGCGGCGGCTGGGGGCGCCGGGGGCTGCGCCTCGCTCGGCCGCGGGGCCTTTCTCCAGCGAGCGCGAGCTGAGGTTGGAGCCCGGGTCGCTGCTGAAGTCCTGCAGGAGCCGCAGCGTGTGCTTGCTAGGCCAGCCCGCCGCCGCCCCCGCCGCGCTCTCGGAGGCGCCGGGCGGAGGCCGCGGCTCCGGCGGCGCTCGGCCCCACTCGCGCGCCTCCTCGCCGGCCGGGGCGGCCCCGGCGCGGGCGCACGAGCAGCCCGGAGCCCCCTCGCCGCCGGCCCCGGCGCCGCCGCCGCCCCCGCCGCCGGCTTCGCCCTCGCCGCCCGCCGCCCGCCGCTCCAGCTTGGGCAGCAGATCGATCATGATGTGCAGCGTGCAGGCGAGCAGGAAGACCATCAGGATGAGGACGCGGAACCGGCGCACGAAGAGCATTTTCATGGCGCGCTCGCCCGCGCCGCTCAGCGCGCCAGAGGCATCTATCGCTGGCCCGCTGTCTTAAAAGGCGAGCCTGCGAAAAGGGCGACCGGGCTCGCAGGGAACGGCCGGGTTGCGGAAGAATGTCCACCCGGCCCCAAAACGGCGAGGCTGCAGAATAAGAAAGGACCAGGTTGCAAAGAACGGCTGCCAAAAGAAATGTAAAAAAACGGCCAGGTTGCGAAGAACGGCTGCAAAACTAAAATAAAATAAAAACGACCAGGTTGCAAAACCGAAAGGAATAAAGAGGGCTCGGCCACCACGGCGATCCGGAGGAGCTCGAATAAGGACGATGTAATGGAGATCAGCGGGGGCGACTAGGAGCAGGGCGATGGCAAAGCCTTCCCGGGCTGCTGAGTCTTACAAATAATAAGAACAAGGATAAAAAGGCGATTTGCTTCAGAGCTCCGAGCTTCAGGCCCTCCGATGGCAGGCTTCAAAGCGGCGAGCCCAGGCTTCAGATCTCCGATCCCAGGCTTCACATTCCCCGATCCCAGACTTTCAGACCTCCGATCCGGTCCAGCCCTTCATTGCAAATGGGAAGAAGGTAATAAATAAATGGGTCTCTTGTTGGTTCGGGGAGAAAGAAGTCCTGGTTTCATTTTTGGTTTTCTTCAAAATGCAGTAAAAGGGGGAGAGGGGTGGGGAATGAAATGAGAAAGGGGGGGGAGCCAAGCCTAAAAACCGGCGATCGCGGCTTTCCAACCCGGCGGCAGCATCGCGACGGAGAATAAAAAAGTCTCCGGCTCTGCCGAGGCTTTAAAATTCAAGGGAAGGTGGGGGAGGCAAGCCAAGCGGCTGCAAACCCCTCCCTCCCAAAATCGGACCTGTATTGGACGGGTCCTCCTCCCCCCCCAGAAGCCCGTACACCTTGGACTTTCCTCCTTTTGGAGGGGAGACCAAAATAAAATCGAATTAAAAGGAAGGAACCGTGGAGAAATCAAACCAGGAAGCTTCCAAAGAACGGACGATCAGCAGAAGGGGGAAAAAAAATCCCCTCCAGAAAAAGGGAGGAAAATTAAATACACCCCCCAAAATCCATGGGAAGGTCGAGTTCGCCTTCCAAGCGACTTCCAGTTTCTGGTGTTTTTATTTCCCCCCGCTGCCGGCTCTTCGCAAAAGGCAGATCGGTGGCTGCAAAAGGCGAGGAAAAAAGAAGGCGAAGTCTAGCTTCTCCTCCGCGACGGGATCAAAACATGGGCTGGACGCGAGGTTGGTTGGGGCTTTTGCTTTTTTTTTTTCAGCTTGAGCGTGTTTCCGGAGTTTTTCTTCCAAGGTTTTTTGGGCGAGAGCGACGGGTGCATCCAGGAATTTTTTGGGGGGAGGAGAGAAAGCCGTGGGAAGGGGGGAAGAATCGGACTCTGGGACTGCTTTTAAAAAAATCAGTGCGGTGCAAAAACGAGCCACGCACGCACACCTAGCTGCAAAATAATATTATTTTTCAATATTTTCTTTCTTTTTTCTTTTTTTTGCAAAGCAGACGCGATCGGAGCAGACGGCTCTCTCCGAAATGCACCGTCCCAATTAAAAGAGAAGGGAGGGGGAGAGAAAAAGAGGGATCGAGATTTAATTTTTTTTTCTCTCCAGCGGAGCAGCGTCGGTTTCGTCTCGCCGGTGCGGATCCGTCTTTGGGGAAAGGAGGAACGAGGCTGAATAGGGGAAAGAAAGAAAGAAAAGCAGGTGCAGCGTGAATTCTCTCTTCTTCCCCCCCCACCCCTCTTTTTTTTTTCCTCCCAGGCTCACACGAATGCGGGAGATTGGTTGGCCGCGGAAGGAGGCAGCGGCGCCGAAGCCATCGGTGGGTGTGTTAAATACTCTGGGCAAGCCATCCAGCCCGACGTCAGAGTTTGGAGATTGGCTGAATAAATGCTCCAGTGATCGGAGCAGGAAAGCCTCACTCCCCCCTGCGAGCTGGCTCTCTCGCTTTCGCCCCGGCTGCAGAGCCGGCTGGAGCACAAAGGGGGCGCCTTGGTTCCCCAAGGTTAGGGGCAGATCGTGGGGAGATCGGGGGGAAAGAAGAACATCCACGATCGTCGCATCGCCGAGAGGATTTTGCTCTGTCGTGGCCTGGATTTTGCAGCGTCTCCTCCCTCCCTGCTCTCTCTCTTTCCCCCTTTGCCTCTCACACACAGGCTCTTTGCATGCTCCGCACCCATGCATCCATACCTTGCTCTTTGCATGCGCTACACAAACGCCGGCCCTTTCCGCACTAGGTTGTCATTCCGCTTTCAGCCTCCTGTGGAATCCTGGGGTTTGCAGTTTAGGGGGACCCAAGAGCTCTCTGGCTGAGAATTCTCCATGCCCCCATCCCTAAGCTGCAAAGTCCAGGATTCCATAGGATGTTGAAAGTGGAATAATAGCACTTTAACAGCCTAGTGTGGACAACGCCTCTCTCTACACCTTTGCATGCAAACTTATTCACTACACAGGTGCAAAGGCTCCCTCTCTTACCTACCGGCACAAATTCTTCCCACTCCCAGACATACTCATTCGGTGCACACATACACACACACTGTGTTTCTTTGCACACGCACACATAATCTCTCATCTTCCATGCACATACCGCGCAAACTCTTTATACAGGCACACACTCTCTCATACTCTCTCTGCCCACAGACCCTCCCTTCACACACATACACAACCATCCTCTCATTCTCTGTGCACAACACAAGGCACACAAGCGCTTTGTCTCTGCCCACTCGGTCTCTTGTCTCGCAGAATCAAAAGCCCATCTGATCCAATTTTTTTTTTATTGTGAAAATATAATAGCCATAGTTTGAGCTGTAGAATTCTATTTTCTTTTGATGGGCCTCTTTTTTTTAATTTTTTTTTTTAAATTACTCTATCAAAAAAGATTTTTTTTTAAAAAAAAAATGAGTTATCCAAGTACAGTAGGGATGGGCAAAGTATAGCCCATGACCTCATGAGGCCCTTCAGTGATCAAATAATAATAATAATAGCAATAATATATAGCATTTATTTCTATACCACCTATCAACTAAGTGTTATCTAAGCGGTTTACAATGTATTTTAGCTAATTGCCCCCAACAAGCTGGCTACTCATTTTACCAACCTGCGAAAGTATGGAAGGCTGAGTCAACCTTGGAGCCTGGCAGGATCGAACTCACAACCTTGTGGTTGCAGTACTGACTTTTAACCATTATTATTATATTATATAATAATAATAATAATTTGCTTTGTTCTCAAAGGCCCCGAAGTGATCTCTAGGGGTTGTAGGAGTCATGTCCACATGTTAGGAGCTTCCCTATCAAAACAAAATTGTTTGCAAAAGTTTTCAAAATAAATTTTGCCCCAAAGTGTCCCAGAATGCTTTCTAGGTGCCCAGGAAGGCCTCAAAACATGCTCCTATGCTCCATAGACAGTGTTTGGAGGGCAAAAAAAGGGGAATTTTTTTTGTGGGAGCTGTTGTGGCCCTCCAAACTCTCCTGGAGGATGAATGCAGCCCCCTGGTTTTCCACAGTTGCCCAACCTGGAACTATACAGTAAAGTACATGCAGCTGGGTACCATACCTAACCGAACAGGTGTCAAAGGTGAAGCTCTTTCTCTCTGCCCCTTTATCTGCTCTTTTTTTTAAAATCTCAGTGCTCTTAGATGCTGTCTGTAGGGTGGCAGAGAGGCTTTTTGAGGGATTTTATACCACAAGATGATGGTGGGGAATCAGGATTCTCCATGACATTCAAAGATACAGGTTTTCCCCACTTTTCGGCAACTTGTTTTGTGACATTCCGCTCTCTTGATGGTTGTAGATTATTAACATATACTGTTCTTTCAACACAGAGTCTCCTCTTTTGTCTGTTCTTCTTCTTCCTTTTCCTGTAGGGAACGTAAGAGTATTACGGAGGCTTACTTGGTGAGCCTCTGTAATTTTCTCAAGTTCCCTACAGGAAGAAGGCAAGAGCAGAACAACAGATACAAAACTAGGTTCCACTTTTCAACCAATTCCACTTTCTGACAATGCTCTGCTCCCTAACCTGTCCCACAAAGGGGCTGCCTGTAGTTTGAATTTTTTTGTTTCTCCAGTCCACAATGTACTAGAGCAGTGTTTGTGGCCTTTCTTCAATATTTCGTAACAACTACGGCACATTTCTTGAGAAGCAAAGATATATGATGCCTGTGGAACACACCTCTTCATGCCATCTGTCTTTCTTTTTCTTTTTTTGTAATGCTTTTATTAAAGTTTAGTTACCAAATAAAAAAGGAACAAGTGGGTCACATCTTCTTTAAATGTATCCCACCTCCTCCACTGCCGCTTATATTTCTCTAGTTGAACCTACATTATTTCTGTTTACACAAAAAAAGAGCAATTACATTCCTATAGATAAGTGTAAGGTCCTACACTTAGGTAGAAAAAATGGAACACAGAAATATAGGATGGGGGACAAGTGGCTGGATAGCAGTACATATGAAAGGGATCTAGGAGTCTTCATAGACCACAAGCTGAACATGAGTCGGCAGTGTGGTGCGGCAGCCAAGAAAACCAATGCAATTCTTGGCTGCATCAACAGGAGTATGGTGTCTAGATCGAGGGAGGTACTGGTACCACTCTACTCTGCTTTGGTTAGACCTCATCTTGAATACTGTGTCCAGTTCTGGGCCCCCAATTCAAGAAGGACATGGTCAAGCTGGATCAAGTCCAGAGAAGGGCGACCAAAATGGTGAGGGATCTGGAAGCCATGCCCGATGAGGATAGACTTAGAGAGCTGGGGATGTTTAGTCTGCAGAAGAGAAGGTTAAGGGGACATGATAGCTATGTTTAAATATTTGAAGGGATGCCATGTAGAGGAGGGAGAGGGCTTGTTTTCTGCTGCTCCAGAGACCAGGACAAGGAGCAATGGATTCAAGCTGCAGAAAAGGAGATTCCACCTGAACCTCAGGAAGAACTTCCTGACGGTCAGGGCTGTCCGGAAGTGGAATATGCTGCCTCAGAGTGCAGTGGAGTCTCCTTCCTTGGAGGTTTTTAAGCAGACGCTAGATGGCCATCTGTCGGGAATGCTTTGAGGGTGTTCCTGCATGGCAGGGGGTTGGACTGGATGGCCCGTGTGGTCTCTTCCAACTCTACATATCTATGATTCTATGATTCTATGATATCTTTACCCAGTCCAATACTCCTTTCCATTCCCTTTCAAAATTCTGTATTGGTTTATTTTTCAAAGAGGATGTTAATTTTTCTGTTTCTACCATCTCTAAAACTTTCAACTTCCACTCTTCTAGATTTATTCCTTTATTTTCTTTCCAGTGTTGTGCATACAGATGCCACCCGTCTGTCTCATTGGCTGTCCGGTGTGGATGGGCCATGATGGCTGGTGGCATCCACATCAGCAGAGGAATGACTCCACTCTGGGTTCTAGTCTGAACTTTCAAGGAGCTATCCAAAGTGCTGGACCTGTTGGAGGGAAGGGTTCAGCACTTTGAAGAGCATCCTGTACAGGCTAAAAATCAGGGTCAGGGCTTGTGCCTCCCACTACTACTACTGACTAGCCTCTGTTTGACACATTTTGGCCATTTCCGCCCTACACTTTTATAGTGCTATTATTCCATTTTCAACATCCCGTGGAATTTTGGGGTTTATAGTTTACCGAGGTCATCCTGTTACCTTTTCCTATGAAAACTGTTTCTTTTCTCTCCATTATGCTCACTAGCCTTCTATGGTTGTGAGACTATGGTTGTGAGACTTCTATGGTTGTGTGCATGTGTTTGTGAATTACCTCCTCAATAAAGACATTTTTTTTAAAAAAATTCCAACTGGTGTCCTATAGCTTTTACTGATGTACATTGGTGAAAAGATCCTGTAAGGTTATCCCACCTCTCACAGGCCTCCCTGTTTCAGCTAAAAATTCCTAACCTTTTCACAGAGACACGGGTACTGCTGGAGGACCTCAAGGTCCCCCAACTTTTGGGGTAACAGGGCACAAAGCAGATCAAGGAAAGATGAACGATATCATGAGAAGACATGACTCACTAGAAGATACCATGATGCTTGGAAGGTAGGAGGCAGATGGAAAGAGGAAAACCACATTACAGGTGGAGAGACTGAATCAAGGAAGACAGAGTCCTTGAATCTGCAAGGCCTGATCAGGCTGCTTGAGAACAGGGTCTCCATAAGTCGAAGTCAACCTGAGGGCAGTTAAAAACAACAAAAATTGTGGTGTGTGAAAGATGCCGTGTGAGGTTAAGATGTCTGGCCTGTTTTGGTTTGTTACGAGGACTACTGATACTCCAGCAAACATTTATATTTCCTCCTCTCCTTATGATGTTGATTTGATGTGCTTGGAGAAAGAGAGCACAAGTGCAGCAAATATTTTCAAGTTAAGGATTAGGCCGTAAAGTCTTCTGGGGCAACTTTGCCAAGTGGTTTCATGCTTGCTATTTCTGCTGTGTCAGACGAACATTACCTCTGATAATGCTTCCCCTATTATAAACACAAGGAAATAATGAGCTCTTAATGGAATTGCCTGCCATTAATACATTTCTTTGCTAGATGATAAATTTAATAAAATGAACTCTTGGCTATATTACAGTACCCTTTTCAAGATTTATTTTCTCCTTCTACTTACTGTACTTGCTTTCTCCCAGCAACATTGCTAGTACTGGTGATTCAGACACTATAATCTATATGTCTGATGCCTTGTGTTCCGATGGAACAACAATTGTAATTCTCTATACAGGAAGACCCCGTCTTTTATCTGATGACTTGCTCTTTTGATGCTTCTAAATTAAGGAGAAGATCCATTAGTTTGATGGCGGTTCTGCTCTTTCATGCCTTCTTCCCTATGGAGGGTCACTCAGAACCACTTGCGTGCATGTGCTACTTGCAAAGTGAGTTGAGAAGGGGGAAAAAGATGCCAACCCCGCTGAGAGACTTTGCAAGCAGCGTGCATGCAATCAGTTCCAAGTGAACCTCCGTAAGTCCCTTCATGTTCTCCACAACACAGTACATGGGTTCCGCTTTTCAACCAATTCTGTTTGTTACAGTGCTCCTGTCCCTAACTTGTCAGATAAGTGGGGGAAGCCTGTCTAGAGAAAGCATGGAAGGTTAGAGATTTGGACTACAACTCCCAGAATCCTGCAGCTGGGATGGCTGATGGGCAGACTCTTATGGAAGAACACAATCTGAATGGACCCAGGGGTATGGCTAGGAAAGGACATTGCTCCCCATAAGAATTCTGTCCCCCTGCCACTCAATTTCCCTCTCATCCTCAAATTACTAGCATTGCGGTGACTTAAAGCTTTGTGCATCCAGAAATACAGTTTAGGCATCCAGAGAAACGGGAGAGACAAAGTGATCAAGCGAATGCAAAGACAGCTAATATAAGATTTCTGGGTATGAACGATTTTCAATGTCTTCACTCTCTGCAATTGCTGGAAATCTGGGAACTGAAGAAAAATGTCATGGTGGGGAGGGGACAGAATTCTTTTTCAGGGGACATGCCCTCATTTTACCCCTTCCGTAACTAAAGCTCTTGATTGGACCCAAGCCCTAAAAGTCATTATCAGAATTTTGAATTCCCTACAGAGGCATATAGCTAATTGGTCAAGTTCTTGCAGCAAGTTACATGGAGCTGTATTCCCTTGTGCTTGACCATTAGATTGAATTCCAGTCAATCTATCAAAAATGCATACCACATCATTCTTATACATACTCGAGAGAGAGTAGGACCAGTGACTGGCAAACAGACCTTTTGGATTGCAATTTCCAGATTTCCCACACAGTGTGGTCACTGGCCAGGGGATTCTGGGAGGTGTAGTCCAATTTATAGCTTTCTGCACACTGCTTGTGACATGGGCAGGTGAGCGAAATAAACCCCTTATTGAAAGAGTTCATCTTGACTGTGTGGAAGAAGACAACAGTCCGAGGAAAGTTAAGTTAAGCTAGTTTGTTGTGTATCTTTAAGTGGTTTCCTACTTATGGTGACCCTAAGGTGAAATGATCATAGGGTTTTCTGGGGCTGAGACTGTGTGACTTTGCCAAGGTCACCCAGTGGGTTTCCATGGCCAAGCAGAGAATCAAACCCTGGTCTCCAGGTTGTAGTGCAGAGCTTAGACCATGACCCCATGCTGGCTCTAAGTAAGCTGGTACCCCAGGCAAATTTACTCCTTCCCCTACTTCCAGAGAAGTGTGCATGCATATATGTGTTTAAAGTGTTTACGTACTGGGTTCTGTTAACAAAATTCCAGGGGAGAGTACACAATTCTCTGAAAGAGCACTTCAATTAAAATGCAAAAGACATTTTGTGGTTAGTTGCCATCAAGTTGGCTTTGATTTATGGCGACCGTACAAATTAGAGCCGTCCAACGCAACCTGTAATGCAAATCACCACGTGTGTGTGTGCACACAGGGCACTTTCAAAGCACCTGAAGCCCGTGAATTTCAAAGGGTTTTCTTAGACAGGGAATACTTGGAGGTAGTTTTGTGAGGTTCTTCCTCTGGGATAAAGCCTAGCATCAAATATTTGTTGGTGGCCTCTCATCCAAGTACTAACCAGACATTTATCTGCTTAGCTGCCGAGACCAGATGGGATCTAGTGCCTTAAGGGTATTCAGCAGTCTTCAATTTTTTAAAAAAACCTTGCAGTGCAACAAGGAGCAATTTCTACAGGTCTGGAGGCTATTTCTTTTCCCCTCCTGAAGATCTGAGTCCCACTTTGGGTGGAAAGATGAGATAAAATAAAGATAAGGATGATGGCAACAAAGAGCTGCAGGCTCCCCCTCCCCACAAAGTGCCACCAAAATTCAGTGGCAGAAGTGTGAAATGGCTATATTTCTAGGGCAAAAATAATCTCATTTTAGTCTGAAATGAGGATGAGCAGCGCACTGATTTTTATAAAGGAGAGCTGGACATCTCAGAGGCGGCCCTTGGGGTAATGAAGCTGCCTTGCGGAGCCATCCAAAATTTTGGTCCTCTTTGTGGGATAGGTTCCAGCACCTTGAATAGTCTCCTTAACGTTTAGATTAAAACATGGAGCTGGTTCACTACCCCACTGGCATCAGGGCTGCTACTGATTTTAAAGGAGGTCTCTGTTTCACACGTGCCTTCTTTTAAAGGAGTGGGCAACGGTGGGGGGCAGGCGCTGGGGTATAACGTCCACCCAACCCCATTGCAGGTTCTCCCTCTTCCACAGCGTGCCAAGATACCTCCATTTTCATTAGAGACCTTCTCAAAATGGCACCTGGAAGCTGCATCACTTCAGGTCATCATTTTGAGAAGAAGTGGATCAAAAATGGAAGCACGGGGAAGGGGGAGTTTTTGGGAAGTTGTGCTTGCAGAGGATGTTTTCACATGTTGCGGGAGGATTTTTACCTGTTTGGGGATGAACATAGTCTGAAAACCATGCTAATTTTTTTAAAATAACAACAACAGGAACTTAGTGGGCTTTGGCAGACTAGTGGGGGGGGGCCTTGGAGCTGCAAGTGTTCAGTCCATGGGTCACAATGCAGCCAATGGGCCACATTTTCTCCACCTCTGCTTTTGCGTTGTAATAGTTATCCACCAACTGCTCTCCCTCTGCTCTTTGTCTCTGAATATTTATATTGGTACATCATCGCCTTTCGTTCACCATGCAGCTGATATGGTTGCATTGTGTGCCCGGTGTTTTGTTTACAGGTAGCTCTCCCATGGTACTCATCTTGACAACACACATCCACAATATGTCTCACTAGAAAGTCCGTAAAGCTCTGCCAGATGCCTCTGATTTATCTCTCCCCCTTGCCAGTGCATTGGCGATGGCTAAACATGGCTGGATTTGTTTAAATTAAATGAGTCTGCTTTGTCCTAAGCACACATATTAAATGACTGAAGTTTCTTTTTGGCAGTCTTGTGCACAACATGCCTGTCTGAATAAACACAACAGGTCCAAGATGAGGATTTTGCATACTTATGGCTACTGCATCATCAATATTATTTAAAATGGCATTACCCATATGGATCTGTGGCAATTTTTAAAAGAAAAAATGCAATTAAAAGTGAAAAAGACCACAAGATGCATAAAATCAACACAGCAGGAAACACTCAGAACACGTCCTCCATTGCCTTTCAGAATGCTTGAAATATTTCATCATTACTAAGTAAATCTTTCAATAAATTACTGAATTATCTTCTGAAGATAACACGATGCTATTTTAGTTAAATTAATTAATGGAGCCCACATTATGAAGGAATAAATAATATGACTGGACCTTTCTTTGTTCAGGGACACATGTAGCCAGCTTTTTCATGAGGGTCATAGCATCTGCAGCATTTTAGAAGAGAAAACTCCAGCCTCAAAAGCAGGGCTCTGCCCCAAGAAGGCTCCAGTGGACTTATTGGAGCCTGAAACCTATTGGTAGTCGCAATTAGAATACATCCATTGAGGCCATTTCCGCACTACACTGTTATAGTGCTATTATTCCACTTTCAACATCCTATGGAATCCTGAGGTTTGCGGTTGAGGAAGGGGAATTTAGAATTCTCAGCCAGAGAGCTCTTTGGCCTCAGGAAACTACAAGCCCCAGAATTCCACAGGGTGTTGAAAGTATCTAGATTTCTTGCCCCTGCCTCAACTCTTAAGTTCCTTTTGAGAAATGGGGCGGTAAACAATTGCTTCAAAATGTAACTATAGTGACAAAGAATTACTTTGCCTGTAACTGTAACTGTCGTTGTAACTGTTATCTCTAATGATAACTACTTTGCAACTTTGACAGTAACTACTTACTTAGAAAATTACCATTTCAAACACTTGGTTGCCATGATGTCAAGGAGCTAAAAGCAGACTTTGGTGCTTTTGTCTGGGCTCCATGAAGTGGAATGGAAGCTGCTGTGTCAACAGAGCGACCTTTGATAAAGTCTCCTTTTTGTTGTTGTTGTTTGTTCAGAGTTGAGTTGGGTTTGTGTTAACATTGGGTTTTTTTTTTTTTTTTTGGTTTTGTAGGTTTCTTTTTCCACCGCCCCCTCCTCAAAAAATAGCTCAGCCGAAGCAGTGATTCACCGGTTGAAACCCCAAACTTCCTGAGTCATCGGCATGAGGCGGGAAGTGTGAACACATCTTCTGGAGTGGGTTGAAGTGATGAAATCCTTGACCGCGGGACCACTTCCTTGCTTCCTTCCACCACCCTGGGCTGCTTTGTCCATTGTCCCAACTGGAGACACGTGTGGGGGAAGATAAGGAGATTTCGGTTGGCAGAAATCACGTCCTCTCCATTCCAGGTGCCAGAAGACAGAATGAGGAGTTGCTTGGCTCCTAAGCAGAACTCAATCTGAAGTGTTTTCATCTTTCCTCTGATCCTTCAGGATTAATCTTTTTTTGGTTTCTGGCACTGTCCCCCCCACACACACACACTTGGAGAAGGCTGTAGAGAAAGAGAGATGCTAGATTAATCCATTTTAGAAAGGCCAACAACTGAAAAGGTCACCTTGATTAGGCGGGGTACAGATTGATATCTCTTGTCTGGAGAGATATGCTTCTTTTTTGCTTCTGGAGCTCCGGGTGAGCGTCGTTTATTGTGTAACAAAAATGGGGTCATCCATGCATAAGGAGGAAGAATCTGCAGGCTGGGGAGGGGACCCCAAGGGATGCCAAAGGAGAGACAAAGGGAGAAAAGAGAGAGAAATTTAAGAAAAAATAACTATATGGAAGTACAGAGTACAGGAACCGAAAAGAGCCCAATGAAGACACTTGCTGTCCATGGAGTGCTGCTTAATTGATGCTCCTTTCTTGAGCCTCTGGCCATTTCCGCACTACACTATTATAGTGCTATTAATCCACTTTCAACATCCTATGGAATCCTGGGGTTTACAGTTTAGGGAGGGGCATGTAGCACTCTCAGCCAGAGAGCTCTTTGGCCTCAGGAAACTATGAACCCCAGATTCCACAGGATGTTGAAAGTGGAATAATAGCACTATAAGAGTGTAGGGCGGAAATGGCCTCTGACGAACAGTGGGAGAATGGAATGGAGTACCCTGAAGGTGGGCACGGGGATGGCTGGATGGCTGCCCTCCTGAACTGTTATTCTGTGGATAGGAGAAATGAGAAAGAAGATTAATCACAGAACAGATTTTGATGTCTCTTTAACCATTGTAAATGAGTGTTTTTAAGTGGATTTCTCTGTTGTCCCTCCTCCCGTGGAAAGTTTTCCTGTAACGTCGCTTCTCGGCTATACAGTTCTGTAATTCCATGACTCTGTGATCCCCTAGCATTTGCATCTGATCAATCTGACATGTTAAAAAATCTTCCTTTTTGGCAGCCACTTTCCATATGGTTTCAAAAGCATGAATCGAGGAATGGAACACGAGAAGCCGTTTTCATTGAAAAAGCCAACAAGCGCAAAGCAAACATTTGTTCTGGCCCATTTGTACTTATGCAAATGACACTCAAAGTGAGCATCCATCACTCTTTATTCTTCTCTTGTCTCATTAATTCATTAGGGTATGCTTTTTTAAAAAAAGTTTTCAGGATGGTCTTATCAAACGTCTTGTTCTCTTAATGTCATTATTTTTCTTTTTAATTCCTTTTGCTTTGTTCTTCCTTTGACGCTTGTCATTTTCATGTTTCTCTTCCACCCAACTGGTTTCACATATATATATATTTGTGTGTGTGCGTGTTCTACCAATTTCTTCCTACAAGTTCCTGGAAATTTGTTTCTATTTATACTAATCTGTATCACTTTTAGCTAGATGAATCAACAAGCTACGAAGGACTGCTAGAGGTAGGGGACATGATAATAATAGTAGTATCTGTGCCTCCAGTCAATTGTCAGTGTTGGGTCATATTTATTGATTATTTATTTATTAAAAGCCTTCTTATTGTTCTGAAAAGAATCCAGACCATCCTATATAACTGCAACAGAAGCAAGACAAAGCCTGGCTGCAGGATTACAATCTAAAAGACATCACACAAAAGGAAAAAAATGAGGAGGAGGAGGACAGAAGAAAAAAACAAAAGCAAATGCAAGCACCAGTTCTTCAAGTAACACTATAGTTCTTGCAGTAGCCAGTTGGAATGGAAACACCTGAAGAAGCTAAATGAAAGTGGTTTCCTACCACAGCCAATGGCATGGGCTCTCTGTTCCATCTCTTTTGTGGCTGCTGCTTCAGCCTGATGGGATGGCTTCTGTCAGGTGACCATTGAGGGAAAGAGGAGTCTGTTGAAGCTGCCGTCATAGCAGAGCTGGTGGGTTTGCTTCCGATTTTTTCCTCTGCTGCAAGTTATGCAAGTGGTGACTCGACAACTTCACCAGTCATGTAGCATAAGTGCTGGTTATGATGTATAAGACCCTATGTGATTCAGGTCTGAGCTACTTGGCAGACAGTATCTGCCTGTATGAGCTGTCCCAGGTTCTGAGATCATCAGGAGAGGCCCTCTTTTCATTCCCGGTACCATAACAAGCATCATTGGTGGGGATGCAAGAGAGGGCCTTCTCAGTGGCTGCTCTTAGACTCTTGTCATGCCCTGCTTTTTTGACCTAGCCATATACTATGTCTCAGAGACTGAAGCAATAGAACCTGAGCAGAAGGAGAAAGGACCACCCATCCCAGAGACAGAACAGGGGGCAGTGCCAGCCCCAGCAGAGAGCCCTGCGCCTTCTGACACAGGAGATAACTTATTTGTACCCACCTTCATTGAGCGGAGACACCAAAGGGAAAACTTATGCAGATCTCAGTGAATTTATAACAGACAGCAGTTAATTAAGCACCAACTGCCCTGATCTTTGAACATATAAAAGCTGAGCCATTCACCCTCCAGAACTTGTCAGTGATTAACTGACCATTTCTACTGCCGTGTCTCTGACTTCTGCTTTAGGATTGTATTGACCATGCTTTGATTTATGAATATTGCTGAGACTGTTGTTATGCTTCGTATTTGTTTCATGTCTGTTTCCCTACTAGATTAAAATAAGGAATTGCATTTGTGAAACTGTGGCTTGTTGCTGCTGCTCTTATCAGCTGTGTTTGGCTGACTGCCTGGAATGAGAGCGGACAACTCTGGAAATCGCTTCCCAGGACGGTCAGACGGGCAACCTCCTTGTTGTCCTTCTGGTGGCAGGCTGTTTTTAAATTGTGTGAGCCATACCATGATGATGATGGGGGGGGGAGGAGGAGGAGGAGGAGAAGAAGAAGAAGAAGAAGAAGACGAGGAAGAAGAAACTGATGTCATGATCCCAGCAGGCATATCTCAGGGCCAGAAGGCTTCCAAAGCCAAGAATCCTCTCCACGCATTGTTGTGTGGCCTTGTGGGAAGGAGAAAAGTATTGAAGGTTTCCTTCTGTCTCACAACTATATGTGAAATCAAGATTTATTTCCTTAGATGGGATCTCATCCTACTAAAAAACAAAGCAAACCCAGATGGAACCAGGCATCCTTTCAGACTATACAGGTATAGCACTATGATTCCACTTTAACTACTGTAGTTCCATCCTGTGGAATCCTGGATTTGTACTTGGTGAAGCAGCAAAGCTCTCTGGCAGATGAGCCAGCATGATGTAGTGGTTTGAATACTGAATGACGATCCTGGAGACAAGGGTTTGATTCTCTGCTCTGCCATGGAAACCCATTGGGTGATCTCGGGAATGTCACATTCTCTCAGGCCCAGAAAACCCCATAATAGACTCACTTTATGGTCACCATAAGTCAGAAATAACTTGAAGGCACACAACAACAACAACAAATGGCAGGTCCCAGGATTCCATAGGATGGAGATTTAAGAAGGTATTGTAGTGCTATAACTGTGTGATAAGAAAATGACCCAGGATTCAGAGTAGGGGTGGAAATCACATGACTTTCCAGATTTTGTTGAACTATAGTTCTCAGTATCCCTCACTATTGGCTTTGATGGGAGTTTCAGTTCATCAATATCTGGAAGCCTTCATGATTTCCACCCTGGTGTGGAGTTAGCGCAGAGAGGAAAATGTCTACAGATGTGAACTCCATAGATGTGTTCTTCCATATTCAAAACCTACCCATTTGGAGCCAAAAAAGAGCTTGTTTTAAAAGTTTCCCAATGTTTAATTTAAAAAAGTTTTTTACAAGAACTTTTAGTTCAGTTCTAACCTTGACGGCTCCTGATACACAATCTTGCAAAACTGCCAAGCACAACTCTGCGCCACCCCTTCCATCTCAGCCTCCCTGTTCCATCTGCCAGCGTTTGCTTATGCTTCAGTGTTTATCAAGGTCCTAACAATGTGTATGCAAATAACTGCTTGGAGAAGCGTCACTGTAGCGATATACTATAATTTTCTTTTTGGGATGTGTGTTTTTCTCCCTCCCTTCGGTAACTTCCTGAGGTTCAAGAGAGCACTTTTCACAACTGCAATTTATTTTGTTTTCCTAGATGGGAAGAAATTTTTCTTTTTTTTTAAAGTCCTTGGGAAGACAACCGCCACACAGTAATGAGGCAGGCTAAAAACTCCCTGTGTTGCATCTTGTCTAGGGCTGGTGCCAACCCCCTAGATGAAGCCACAGAAATACACCCCTCTGAGTCACACACAGTGTTGTTATGTTCCATCAGCCATGCTGAGCAGACCTAAAACAGTAGTAAGCAAAGCTTTTTCCAGTCCCTTCAACTTCTGTCCTCTTTCTCATGCAGATCATAATGATGCTTGACATTGAAGAAAACAGTTTATTCCAGCACTTTCTAAATTTCTGTTATAAAAATAGCTTTAGCAACAGTGTTCCTAATCTCAATAATTCTATTCCCTTCTTTCCAGATGTCAGAATGCAGAAAAAGCCAATGCCTCCTTTGTCAATGGGGCAGTGGATCCATTCTAGGTTTTAGCCTGAGCTTTATAGGAGATATTTAAGGCACTAACCCACCAATAGATTCAGCACCTTGGATAACTCCTTCGGAGGAAAATCTGGAGCAAATTCATTGCCCTGCTGACATGGAAGTTGCCAGCTTCTTCCAGTATGATATCAAATTGTGTACCTGTAGCGATGTTGCAGCAAAACACCATTAAATACCAAATCGTATGTTGGAAACTGGAAGTGATAGCAGTTGGGCTAGAAATGGGCAACCATGGTCTTCCATATATTTTTGGCCTATATCTCTCCAAGTTATTGGACAGTAACCAGTGTAGCCAGTGGGATCATGGGAGATGCAATTCAAAAACATTGGAATGGAGGCATATTTGTCAACCCCTGAACTAGAAAAATTCTTTATGAAGCATATGATTCGTAATGTCTGAATTGGCTAACCATAAGAGAGATCATATAGTTGTAAGAAGATGGTTTTCTACAGCTTAAAGGCAGGAATGTGTTAGGAGATAAAATGTGCCCTTTTACCGCTCTGGTTTATCCAGAATGCAGTGCTTCTTGAGCTATCTCATGTGGGAGACTGGCAATGTTTCTTTCCCGATGTGCCAGGCACCATATCTGGGTCCATCGGCTATATTTTCTTTCTTTCTAGAAACTCTCCAGGGACTGGTAACCACTGGCCTCAGGACTGTCATTGGTTAACAGACCACCATTTTTAGTAACATTGTCTTTGATGATCCTCCAGGTTGGTGTTTAGGAACCTTGGAGATCCTGTTGGTTAGTCCCAGCAGAGCAAACCCATTGAATCAATTGTTGAATTGTGAGTCAATAGATACATAAATTTTATTGATTCAATGGCTCTACTCTGCTTAGGATTAACAATAGGACTCAAGCGGATTCAAATCCACTGAGCCACAAAAGTCACTAAGTGAACTTGGGCCCAGAATCAATCCATGGCATGACCTGATGGGGCTGGGGAAGCCATGGGTATCCAAAACTAAAGACCTTATTCCAGTTAGTACAGACCGGGGTCAGCAATCTATAGTTCTCCAGATGTTATAGAACTGCAGCTCTTGTTCATCCCTCACCACTAGTTATGCTGGCTAGAGCTGAGGAAGGTGAACTTCAATGTTGTACCTCCCACTGGGATAGCAGCAGGACAGGAATGTTTGGGCAAGAACTTGGCACACCGGCGGCTTAGGTGGTGCTGTATCACCTGTTCTCATTGAACAACCCGACTGTCTAGATAAGGTAAGCGGCAAACACTGGACAGCTGCTGGAAGCAATGTTGATCTCCTACTCAAACCAGCTCAGAGATTCTGCCCTGCTTTCTGGACCCCTTAGACTTGGACCCTGATTAGTCTTTTGTGCCTCCCTCTGATTATCTTGGCTTTTACAGCTGCTAATTCAACATATGTCTTTTCTCCTTTCCCAATGAATTATGACACCTAACGACATTTTGGTGTCTGCATGGTGCCCACCCCAGTGTAGAAAGCAGCAGGTGAAAGGGACCCCTGGTTCAGATTTGGCTGAAGGTAATTTTCTACGTTCCTAAGAGGTCAGTCAAATATGTCTCAGCTGCCATGCAGCCTTCTACTGGTTCTTTGTTTTGGATATCCTGGCCGTTTGCTTCAGCATCTCAGCATGAATACTTCACACTGATGTTCTGAGAAGCAAAGGTATAAACCCAGAGCCCATAAATCTCTCCAAGAAAGTGTATAATTTCAGAAAGATTTCTTTTCCTCAACAAAACATGTTATTGACCTCTTCTTCCATTAAAACTCTTAAAATTCTCAATCGCAATTTGCAGCAATGAGACCTCGGAGACGTTTATATATGGAGATTATTGACAGAACAAAACATGAGAAGCCCTCCTTGGGAATAGGTGAAATATGGTTCCTCAAAGTGACTTATGCACACCAGTGTGCCGTAAGAGTTGGGTTGACGCACATGAGCAGAGTGCAATAAAAGAGGAAACCAATTAAATCCTGAATTGGAGGACATTTTCTGACAGCACTACACATATTTGCGATTGTCAGTTGGGCAATAAGTTGGTTTATATATCATTCCAAATGTGTAGCTCTTCTTCCACTTTTCAAACCGTTCTTTGCTAAGTTTGGGAAGTTTTCAAGAGATGTGGAATTGCAAAATCGAAGATGAGTCGCGTAGGGACATGGGGGCGAGGAGGGCGATTCGCCCCAGGCAGCAATGTTTCTGGGGCATCCTGGCCTGTAGCCACACCTCCATGCACCAGAGCCATACCCCTGTGCATAGTGGCCATGCCTCTCATGCCCCCCCTCCACACCCTCCAAGCTCTGCCACTGTCGAAGATCCTAAGATAGAAGCTGGGTTCAGGGTCCAGTGGGATCTCTGTACCTTTGCCAGTTCTTGGACGGTGATGGCTACATCTTTTCTTTGGGGTGGAGAAGAAGAGTTGGAAAATTCTAGGTCATCTCCACCCCTTGCCAATGATTGGCTGAATGGGTGGGCCCGGGAGCCATCCATCTATCCTTGCATATCCAGGGGAGATGAAGTAGCAGCTTTCCATCTTGCTCCTCAGGAAAGGTCCTCTCTCTCTCGGTCGGAGAGATCACCAGTGGTTTAAAGACTTGGGCAAAGCTGGTGGCTATTCAAAGTAGTGGCTGCCTGTAAGGTGGAATGAAGGTATCATATAAAGGCAGCAATTGGTCAGAATTTTACCAGGGCTTTACCAGGGTGGATTTGCTGCAGCAGAGGTAACAAATCCATTCTGGATTTTACTACCCTCCTACTCACAATGTTAGCTATTCCAGTGCTCAGTTAGGGTCTGGGATATAGAATTCATGTTCAGCTCAGAGCAGCTGCAGAGAAAATGGTGGTAAAATCAAAAAGTAGATTCAGGAGCCATCTCAGTTTGTTACTCTGTTCCAGGAACCCCCACATAAAACAGAAAATGCAAGCACCATGCCCATTGACTGTAATGGGACATAATGCTTTGCACGACCTCACATTAATGCATGTGGAGGTCATGCCAGAAAGGGTGCGCTGTGTTGTATTTTTTTACTACCAGGGCCGCCTTTGGGTGCAAGATCCCTGGATCTAGGAGGCATACTTTTTGCATTAAGTGGCTTGTCTTGGTGCCCATTCACATTACACAGTTATAGTATTCTGATTCCACTTCATCTGTTCTGAATTTTATCGAATCTTGGCCTTTGTAGTCTGGTGAGGCACTACAGATCTCTTACTGAGATTTCAAAATACTCTTCTCTAAACTGCAAATCCCAGGATTCTGTAGGATGGAATCGTGACAGTTAAAGTGGAATTACAGTGCTAAATTGTGTAGTGTGAATGGGCTCTTGGCTTGATCCTGGATTCAGAAAACCAAGCTTCAGATCCCATCTCCACAAGTATGGTGATTGTGATCTACACAAGCTTTAGAAAGCCTCTCTTCCTAATCTACCTGGCAGTGCCTCAAAGGATTTTGGATAGAACACAGATCTGAGGCCTGGGAGGAAAGCAAAGCATCTTCTTCCTTCATTTTCTGATTTTTTTCTTCTTTTTCTAGGTGATGGTTTGGAGATTTAGCCATTACAAGTGAAAGGAAGTATAAAAAGCTAAAAATGTATGCCACCAATGTTCCCACTAATTTTCTGAAGCAAAGGCCACCTTGAACATTTTCTTTTCTCTCTTTCCTTCAAATGCATTCCCGTGAGCATGACACATCAAGAATCTAAAAGAATTAATTCTCTTAAAAAAAAAATAGCTGCAACCTCTCTGGTTAAAGTTGTGCCTTGCTAGAATTGGAGTAGTTGGCTTGTTTTTCCATTTTTGTGTTCCTTCAAGTCATTTCTGGCTTGAGCAAACCCGAAGATGACCTTCTCATGGGCTTTTCTTGGAAATTTTTCAGAGGGGCTTTGCCCTGGCTGCCTTCTGAGGCTGAGAGAGTGTGACTTGCTCAAGGTCACCCCGTGGGTTTCCATGGCTGAGCGGGGATTTGAGCCCTGGTCTCTCTCTCTCTCTCTCTCTCTCTCTCTCAGTCCAACATTCAAACCATGCTGGCTTTCACTGGATGGCAAGCCTTCTGACAAAACTATTGGAAACTTACCTCCCTTGAAATAATGCCCCAATTGTTAGGCTCGCTGAATTGCTGGAGCTTATAAAAATGATGACTTATCATATTTCCATTGGGTCCCTGGGGCTCACTGTAGTTGGGACTAACCAATGGGATTTGGGCCCAGGTACTCCAACTCCCTTGGCCTCCTTCCATGGAAGGTTGTTTCCAGAAGATAGCACAAGGCAAGAATTCAGGTGACTCCCATCCCCTCCCTTTGCTCTTGGGCAAAGCCTTTCTCTGCCATGCCTCAGTCATGGAGAGAAACCAAATCTCTCATAGAGCACGTGCTTCTGCCGAAGTACCCTGCTGCGGAGTTGGTGACAGCCATGCAATGAAACAGAGAGCAGTTGTTTTAGGACCTGCCAGCTCCCGAAATCTCAAAGAAGATGGAAGCTGAGTTCAAGTCAAATCCTTTTCCTGGATTGCTGCGAGCAGTTTTGGAGAGAGAGAAACCCCCACAGCAAGACCCTCTCTTTAGGTTAGCTTTACGTCTGTGCCAGCTCCGTAGTGGTTAAACT
Organism: Iguana delicatissima; assembly: GCA_948472985.1. Lineage (NCBI taxonomy): Eukaryota > Metazoa > Chordata > Lepidosauria > Squamata > Iguanidae > Iguana > Iguana delicatissima. Next base: position 54,574 of record CAOKZL010001743.1, on the reverse strand, counting down.
TCCATGTGCTGCCAGACAGCTTCTGAACACAGGGACGGCTCATGTTCTCTTGCCCTGATAAATAAATCCCTCTGTTCAGACTTCAACCCTCGTGGGCTCTCCAGAGACTCAAAACCCACCAAAACCAAGGAGTTGCTGCAACGATGGAAACGAGAAGTACTTGTTTATCTGAAACATTTATTCCTCCTCTTTTTCTGTCTGGCTTCTTGCAATTAAGAGAATTGTGTGTAATTGTGTGTGTGTAAAAATGAAGGAGTTTGTCTTATCTGATTTGCAGCCTAGGTTAAATTTCCAGGCACGTGGCAAAGCAACCCACTTAATTGCAAATCATTTCAGGGGTTATTTGCTCTTATTTATTGATTAAAAAGATTTATTAATGATTCCCCCCCCAGCCTGCCAGAGTTTCCATAGTGAGAGAGCACAGGCAAAAACAGATTTAAATGCCAAATTTAAAAACCAGTTTTGAAAAAAAAAAAGGCCACATAGAATAGCAAGGGGGTACCTCAGTTAAGAGGGCCTCCGACAAAGAAAATACTTTTGACAAAGTCTTTTTATATACACCACCCTTTTTCTTCTCATCCTTTGTCTAGCTGGAAGTATTTTTTTCCAACAACATTGGAATTGGAAAGATGGTAAAGGAGGCCTGGTGAGACATAAACTTTTAGTGCCGGGTTTCATCAGGGTGTCTACAGAAAACAATGGGATAAACCTTGAGCTGAGACAGAAGGGGACTGTACTAGAGCTGATTTTTCTGTAGCTGCCTATAACAGGCAAGATAAACAGCAGCTGACCCCAGAATTCCTTACTGAGCATGTCTGAACAGCAGAACAGAAAGAGAAAGCAGGTGAGCATGCCCGTCCAGATGCCTTCATTATAGTTATCAATTGCTGTTCAGCGCTTGTATCCAGGTATGGGTTCAAAGTGCTCCAGGTGCTTATGGAGAGGATTTCTCCATGGCTGGTTTCTGGAGACATCTTGTGCTGGTTCGGGGGGAAGATCAGACAAGAGGAATGTGATGCCAGCTGGAAGGTGCTGGGAGAACAACCAGGCCAGACAAGATAAGAATGCTGGAGCCGTCCACGTTCTCAAGATGCAAGTATATAAACAATCGGAACACCTGAGAAACTTGGGCGTCTGATGAGGTGAAGTGATATTTACGGCTTTCACTGATCAATATCATTTGCTCCTGAGTTTGTATTGCAAGGTATACAACCTGTTGCCACACCACATATGCCAGTCTTAGCAACTTTTGAAAGTTGCTGAGCTACTTACCAGTTCCTAAATAAACACTGCTGCTAGACATCTGAATGTTTCCTTGGAAAAGCAAGTTAGTATGCACATAATACTCATGCCCAAAGCAGATTCATCAACCCACTGGCATGGAAGCCACCCACTGCTTCTGTGTTGAAACCATGGGGATATAGGAGAAACTGGAAGCTGACTGAGAGTAATTAGAAGTTATTTTCTTACTAGGTTTTTGTTGTTCTTGCTGTGTGCCTTCAAGTTGTTTCTGACTTATGGCAACCCTAAAGTGACCCTGTCATGGGGCTGAGAGTGTGTAACATGCTCAAGGTCACCCAGTGAATTTCCATGGCTGATCTGGAAATTGAATCCTGGTCTCCAGGATTGTAGTTCAACACTCATACCACTACACTATGGCCATTTCTGCGCTAGCCTGTTATAGCACGATGATTCCACTTTCACATCCTCTGGAATCCTGGGTTTGCAGTTTCGGGAGGGGCTGGCCAACCCCTCCCAAACTGCAAACCCCAGGATTCCAGAGGATGTTGAAAGTGGAATCATCACACTATAACAGGCTAGTATGGAAATGACCTATGCTTTCTCCCACATTGGCTAGGTCTTTACCCTTTGCTTATATTGCTCTATTATGAAAGTCAATCCAAGCTCCATGTAGATCACCCCATACTTCTGGTAGGATTCTGAACCAGTTGCACACATGTATAAGCCACTTTGAAATGTCTTGAGCCTCATTTTGAGTCGGGAGATGCTCTGCCTTTCAAGAGAGCACATTAAGAGTTTCTGCATGGTTTTGTCGGGCTGAAAAAGCAATATTTTGTACTTCCTGTACCCAGTGAACTCTCAATCTTTCCAAGGGCGAAGGCACAAATGCAATTCTTGCTGTGCTCTAGATGTAGGTCAATAGAATTATGCCCAGTTCTCTCAGCGCTTAATCTAATAATGCGGCCACTAGGCTTTACTTCCCTTCACACTCCATGTGCAGAATTGCTGAGTGAGATGGACAGAATATGGGTAATGCAAAATACGATTTCAGTCTTGGCAGACGGACTCTCACAGAAGCTGCTCAGTGTTCCCCTTCTGTTGGTTTTTATTAAATAGGAAAATCAGAAAGAAACAACAGAACCTCATACAAATGGCATGTGTGTGAGAGAAATACTGATTCTTCCCTGGCAGGTCTGATAGTTTTCTTCTTTTTTCTGTTTTAGCTTCAGGGGTAAAAAAAGAAAGAAGGAATGAAAGATAATTTTGCAGGTACAGGCCATTCAGAAAGGTTGAGAGGAACCTCTATTATTAGAACTATTTGGGTCATATTAGAATGTGAATTACTCTTCTAGCAAAGAGGCCAAAAATATCTCCCAGCTGTGATGAAGAGAAGAAGACTCACACTTTAATTGGAAGGTTTGAATTAAATCAGAGAGAAGTTATTTTCTCCTTTTTTAGCACCCTGCAGGAGATGGATCTTTCATGTCACTTAGTTTCCAAGGAGGCTGGGGAAGCTGTGCCCTTCTGGAGGTTGTTGAACTCCAGCACCCATCATCCCCTCCCAGCATGGCTAATGGTCGGGGAGGATGAGAGATATGTAAGCAACCAGTCTCTGGAAGGAGACACATGTTTCTCATCTCACCTTTAAAAGAAGAACAGATCATAATGGCACTTCTGTACAGAATGGTAGAACCAATGTCCAAAATTCATTTGGGGACTTGGATCTTTGTATGTCAGTTTACATTTGCAGGAAATAGAATTGAGAAGTTTTGCAATCTCTGTATTCAGAAAGAGGCTGGTATTATGTCACTATGTTAGGAGAGCCAGCAAAGTAGCTGTGGCGCATTGGAGGCAATGTACAATAGCACTGATGTGCATTGAGACTGGTGCAGTGTGCAATAGGACCAATGTGCATTGGAATACTGACTGGGTGTCAGGGTCCAAGGTGTGGGCGGCAAGGGCCGACCAGCACAGCTGCCAGGGCTAGGCCTAGCGACAGGCACTAGGTCAGGAAGCCGAGGGTCAGGGCACAGCAGGAGTCCAAGGGAGGAGTCCTCCAGGGAGCAAGAGTCCAGGAGACAGGCAGGAGGTCAGTGCATATAAGAGTCCAAGGCAACAGAAACCTTCTGGACAACAGGCAAAAACAGGGCCAGAGGCAGGTCCAAGAGACAGACTCCTGGTCAAGGCACAACAAGGGTTCAAGTTAGTAGAAGCCTACTGAGTCCACAGGGCCAGAGGCAAAAGGTGGGTCCAGAAAACAGGCCAAGGTCCAAGTCCAGGGGTCAGCTGTCAGCGAGGTCAGGAACATCAGAGAGTCAGGCAAGGCTATAGGCAAGCCTGGAGACCATATTGCTGTGGCAAAGGCTGCAGAGAAACCCCAGCCCTTCTATAGCTGGCTGCTGGCTGCTCCAGCTGTCCTGCATCTGAACAGCCGGCTGGGTCTGAGGTACTGGGCAGGATTCTGTAAAGAACAGGGTCAAGGCCAGGATGCAAGGACTTAGCCACGGACCAGAACCCTTAGATAAGGGAGTACTGATGGGTATCTGTAAATACCAGTGCTGTAGACTTGAGTCGACTGACTTGGACTCAAGTTGGACTGAAGTCTCTTCAGTGACTCGGCTTGAACTCAACTCAGCTCTATAAATGATACACTAACTCGACTTGCATCTTGCATATTTTTAATGACTGACTTGCTGCCCTTGGTTCAGTAACATAACACATTCATCCAGAAACCTTACGACTTTGAACAACACTTCCATCTCTTTTTTTGCCTCCTGGTCACAGGATGATCTGTCTCAAGTCCAAAGTGTAGGCGCATTTCTCAGAGAGGAACAGCAAACAGGCTAGGCAACAGGCTTAAGGCAGGGTCTGTGCCACTAAATCTAGCAAATGCGGAGGGCTAACTGTAATTTAGGAAACAGAGAAAATGATAATAGCTTCCTTGTTCCTTGGAATTATGGGAAACATGCTCCCAGGGGCCAATCCTGAAGGGGGCAGATGGAAACCAGCCAACGTGAACAGATTACAAATGCCAACTTTCATTTAAACCACAAAATTAAGGCCTGAACACAACTGCTGATTGTACCTAGAATATATCCATTGGATCAATGGGATTTGTATAACTTGACTTTGCAATAATTCAATGGCTTTTTTTTTCTAGCCGGGAACAGCAATTGGATTTAGATCTAAGGAATGCTTAATGCTTTGTTTCCTATCGAACTTTATCACCAATATTAGGCTACTTAATTTACATATGTGTAACATTGTCTTACTGAATACAGAGCAGATGAAAATCTGTAACTCTAGGTTGCAAATCGTAACTTCTATACAGAATGCCATGCATAAAAAAAAGAGAAAGAATATGATGTTTTTGAAACAATTTATTTTAGAACTAGACTTAAGCATATTCAGTCTACAAAATTCAATACAAGGCCTTGTTAATCCCATGTGTCGATCTATGAAGATAATGAAACTTACATAAGTATTGGCTTACCAAGTTCCTATTGATTCAGTGGGTTTACTCTAGGTGGATTAACAGATTTAGTTCATAGTGCCAACCATCTATAAAACTACTTGGTCTTTCCTTACTTCTTATGAATTAAGTTTAAGTTGCTGTTGTTCCCAAATCCCACAGCTAGACTATCCATTTCTCCATGTCTGATGTTTTAACTCATTTCAAGTATTTCACACAGACAAATTTAAGTTCCCGGAAGAATGTTTGCCAAGAGGTTAGAACACTGTTGTTAAAAAGTAACACATTAGCATGAGTTGTTAACTTTATTAGTGATGTGTTACTAAAACATTACTTATCCAGTACTTTCGAATTTTTTTTTAACTACAACAAAAATTTGCAAAAAAAAATCCCACTATAAAATGACCTTGATAAAGCTGTTTTGGGAAGGAATGAGTAACCTGATAATTCCGGTCATGGAAGCTCTGTAAATTCATTCAGCCAAATGGGCCTATAGACACTTCTTCCGATCTTACACCTTGCAACATTTCACAGACGAAAACCGGGAAGCCTGTTCCCAAGAAACATCGCAGTGCGGTCAAGATGGCAAAAGTTATTCCTGAGGAAGAACACATAGGAGAGGTTGCAACAGCTTGCTTTTGCCTGATGCTTTTGGGAAGAGAAAGGCCATTTCTGCATTAAACTGTTATAGTGCTATTATTCCACTTTCAACATCCTATGGAATCCTGGGCTTTGCAGTTTAGAGAAGGGGAATTCTCAGCCAGAAAGCTCTTTGGCCTCAGGAAATTATAAACCCCAGAACTCCACAGGATGTTGAAAGGGGAATAATAGCACTATGTAGGGTGGAAATGGCCTCTCAGTGAATGTTAACAGTTTCGAACTCAACAAATTGTTCAGGGTTTTTAAATCATTGTTATGTTTAAACTTTGTACTGGTGTTTTTACGTAGTTCTTGAACTGAATTTTTTTTTAAAGTCATCTTGAGTCCCACGATTGGGGAAAAGAGCAGATATAAATGAACAAAATAATAATAATGAAGAATTGTCATAGCTCCGGTCCACAGGATCCCAAGATTTGTAGTTTGATGAGGTTCTTACAATTCTTTAAGGAGAGCTCTCGTCCATTCCCCTGAACTACAGTACTCAGGTTCTCTAGCAGAGAATTCAAAAGATCTCACCAAACTACAGATCTCAAGATTCTGTAAGATGGAGCCATTGCTATAACTCCCCCGAGCAGATGCCTTCTGGATAAGGTTGCCAGAGAGCCAGCATGATGTAGTGGTCTGAGGCTCAGAGACCAGAGTTCAAATCCCTGCTTGGCCATGGAAACTCACTGGGAGACCTTGGGCAAGTCACATTCTCTCAGCCTCAGAGGAAGGTAAAGGCAAAACCCTCTCCGAACAAATCTTGCCAAGAAAACGCGATGATAGATTCACCTTGGGGTCACCATAAGTTGGAAATGAATTGAAAGCACACGACAACGGATAAAAAAAGAGGCCTCCTGTACCTTAATTCAAAGGGGGAAAATTCAATAGGTGGAGCTTGGATGACAAGCAACACCTGTTGAAATTCTGTCTTCTATACAGCCAGCAGAGGAGCCCTGTCCTATTTTTCATCTAGCAGTTCTAAGTCTATTGCTTGCTGACCGAAGTTCTCAAACAGGGCCTACTTTCTGCGGAAATGTTTTGAGTTAGCACCATGTTGCCTGGCACAGAGCAGTGGGGAGAGCAGAATCCCTTTCCCATTTAACGGAGGCAAGTATTATTTGAAAATGTCATTTAATATCTGTCAGGCTCTCAGTATTTGTCCGCAAAGGGACGGCGGAGTTTTGATTGGAAGCTGTCAGCCTCCAAAAAGCAAAGCGCCAAGTAAAATGGAATACCAAGGATGCCTTTTAGTGTGGAAGCAACAATATTGGCAAAGTGGCTCTGGCAGATAATCCCGTTGAGGTCAGGTCAGGCCTAAGAAACCTTAAGTAATATCCACAGGCCTTAGACAGCAGATGAGAGCTAACCTTAAAATAGCAGGGCAGCCAAGGAGTATCCCATCTTATGATACCGAGTTACAATTCATTGGTGTGTCTAAACTTGATTTCCTGACAAAATACAAACAGGGCAGATAAAATATTTAGAATGATCGAATAAAATCAGTCTCAATTCCGCTGTGTGCCTTCTAGTTCCACCTGTATTCTCATCCATCTCTGCTTTGTATTAAGCGGCAAGTCTTTGTATTCACCATTTTGAAGGAAATTGGTGCACAGCCATGTTTTTTAATATATATTTTTTTGCATTTAAAAATGTATGCATTTTGGCCTGCATTTTTCATGTACGTACATATTATCTGTATGCATTTCATCAGGACCTTTTCCCAATTGTACATCTTTTTTTGCCGTTTACATCTTCAAGACATGCAAATTATTTTATACATATTTGAAGACAGCTGGCTGAATTTCTGCGACAAGGGACCCTTTGTCTTGCAGTAACTCTCAGGAGGTAAAAAATGGATACTTCAGGGAAGATGCTTCTCCATTGCCATACCAGTGATGAAACAAAGTGATAATATAAAGGATGAAGTTGGATATTAAGAGTGACAATGTCAAAGCCAGACAATATTCATATACTTTGAAATCTCCAAATACGGCAGGAGACAAGAAACGAAGGGCCTTTCTGGACATTTTAGTGCTATCATTCCACTTTCAACATCCTGTGGAATCCTGGGGTTTGCAGGTTAGTGACAATTAGAATTCTCAGCCAGAGAGCTCCTTGGCCTCAGGAAACTACAAATCCCAGCATTCCACAGGATGACAAAAGTGGAATAATAGCATTATAACAGTGTAGGGTGGAAATGGCCTATGCCTGCCATCCTGCTGGGAAGTTGTTGTTGTTATTGTGTGCCTTCGAGTGGTTTCCAAAATGAAGTGAACCTATCATGAGGTTTTCTGGGGCTGAGAGTGTGTGACGTGCCCGAGTCACCTCGTGGATTTCCACTTCCAAGCAGGGAATTGAACCTTGGTCTCAACATTTAAGCAGTTACACCATGCCGGCTGTCTGCACCATACTGTCTCTTACAAGTTACGTTATCGTAAACCAAAGTAAGGTGGCGTAAATTTGAATGACGCCGTTGAAGAATGCTTATGTTTTCAGGAGGGGAGCAGAGAGGTGGCTATGTCATTGGGACCGTTACACAAATAGAGCGAGCACTGTGGTCTCGAACAACATGTCCCATGGTATGACTTGTCCCCATCGCTTAATGTGTCCCATTGCGGGACATTTTGCACGGAGCCCTGTTGTGCATCCTAACAGTTCACTAGTGCGGCTGTGTCTTGCGTCAGCCACGTCGCTCTGTCCTCATAAAGTTACTCACCACATCCTCTGGCACAGGAGCTCAGCTTAGAATTGTAACTAATTTTTTTTTCCTAAAAGCTTTCCAATCTCTTGTAAATGGCATGGTTAGTGGTGCTGCTGTTTTGCCTTTTTACTATGGGCATCTAAATATCCTGGACAGCCCTGCATATAGAAATATATTCCTCCATGGGCTAAATGATATGTTGTGGAAGTGGCTGCAATGAAGATTTAGCCCATCTTTTATTGTTTTGTCCTCTATCTGCCTCTCCCCACTATGAAATGGCTATTCTCTCGTATTTCTCAGTATCCTGGCTGGGCAGCATAAGATAAAGCGGCATGCTTAAGTTTCAGATCTGCGTAGGGGGTATATGCTATATCCTACATTACAGGCAACTGCAGCCAAGAAGAGATTTTGAACAAAGGGTCAACTGAATACAAATATGTGGGGTGGCCTTGTGGCCTGCTTTGCACAGGACGTTCCTCTGTTGAGAGAGCTTTCCTGCAAGTCAAAGGGCCACAAAACAGCTCTGGGTGGGACACATGTTGCCCACAGGCTGCCCTTTACCCACTCGTGATGTAAAGGGACCTCAAGAATTCTCTTGGATTAATTGTTCATGTGTTTCAATTATTTTTCCCATACGAGAGAGGCTTTCTTCTGAAAATTCGTTTGCACAGAAAGAATCTTGCGCAGGAAGCAATGGATTTTGCACCAAAAACAGTACCTGGTGGGAAATAAAAGGTTTTAATGACAAAAATTAAACTTTCTTTCTCCACAAAATGCATTGTTATCTGAGCAAAACGGGAGGATTTTTTTCATATGCAAACAATTTTTCACCCCCCCCCCAAATTATGAAAAATCTTCTGACAGTTTGCTGTTTTATCAAGGGATGTGCATTGGATACCCTTTCTAACTGAAAACAAGAAAATGTGATGCTTGTTTTACTCACCTTTATGTTTTTTAGATGGCTTCGTTATCTGCATAGTTCTGATTACATTCTTCTCACTATGAGGAAAGGTACTGTATTCCTTTTTAAAGTAGAACTCAGCTATGCCTAAATTGGCATTTATACGTATCTGTGAGACATCCACATTCTATGCAAAGCCATATCATGCTTTGTTCTCCCTTTTGGCAATAATCACCTCTTTTTTGGTAGTGTGTAAGTACTCACTTTACTTTAACCTGAACATGGTAAGACAAGACAAAGCTTTGCGGATTATTATTGAGGATTTACTCCAGCAGTGTCTTGTATATTAAATGAGAAATGGGGAAGCTCATCTGTTCATGTTTTATATCTCTGTTCTAGACATCTTATGAGTCTGTACGACTTGCCACAGGCCTATGGTTACGAGCAATAAATATTTATCACATTACTGGTTTGGCTGGAACCTAGGAAGATCAACCCTGGAGTTTTCCCAGAGCGGAGAGGGAGGATGAAAGAAAGAAAGAAAGAAAGAGAGAAAGAAAGAAAGAAAGAAAGAAAGAAAGAAAGAAAGAAAGAAAGAGAGAAGAAGAGGCAGAGAGAGAAAGAGAGAGAGACAGAGGGAGGCGAACTAAAGTGGGAAGGGGAGGGAAGAGGATGAGAGAAGGAGGGCTGGGAATGAACAAATCCCTTCCTTCTATCAACTGCGGCTTTACGTGGAACAGGGCAGATGCTGCTGTGGGCAGAGTAGCCAGCTCACCACACAAATATATTGGGACCCATATTTTACCTTGTGGTGTGTAGCTGTGTCCTAAATAAACATTACCCACATGAAAACACAATTATGGAAAAGCAAGCATGAAATAATAAATATTAAGACAAATGAACACCTCTCTCTGTCTTCCCCTTCCTTCCTTCCTTCCTTCCTTCCTTCCTTCCTTCCTTCCTTCCTTCCTTCCTTCCCTCCCTCCTTCCTTTCCCCCTTCCATCCATCCTTTTCATTCCCTCTCTCCTTCCTTCCTTCCTTCCTTCCTTCCTTCCTTCCTTCCTTCCTTCCTTCCTTCCTTTTCACCTCACCTCCCTCCTCTTCTTCCTATTTCTCTCCTTGTGCTCCTCCTTTTTCTCCTCTCCTTGTTCATTCCCTTCCCTTCCCTCTTCTTCCTCTCCTTCTTTCCCTTTTTCTTCCTCTTTCACCCTTATTCTTCTTCCTTTTCTCCCTCCTCCTCCTCTTCCTCTTCTTCTCCCCCTTCCACCTTTTCTGTCCTTCCTTCCCATCTTCTGTCTTGGCCCTCACCAAGAACAAACAGTGGAATTTCACCCTTCCATTTTTTTTTTCCTTGCTGGCAACCAATGAAAGAGGCATATGAACCACGGAGTCTTGGAAGATGTCTGTTGACAGGCTGTTAGCAAATCTGGCATGAACAATAATGCAAAGCTGACACATCTCGCAGAACCCAGGCGGCGGCACATCCCCGCTGCGAAAAACTCTTGCTTACCAAGAGGCAGATGATGTAATCCACCGGGCGGCATGTCGTAGCCTTCCTGCGAGCAGCTGGGGATCCTACCTCAGCCGACTCAGCACATAGTGTTTATTCTTGAGTCACCTCGTTCCGTAAATACCACTCGCTTTGGAATTCGTGTCTGCATACTAGGAATCCCACAGCTATTTCCTTGGGAGTCTTGGAAGGGGATTTTGACTCTAACCCCTCTCAACAGCAGGACGGAGACATGTTTAGATGTTTACTTGTCAACCAAGGAAGACATGAGGATTATGGGAAAAAACGGGACCAAAATGAAAGTTCTGCTTCTCTGCGAAATGGAATCATGGAACAAAACCTAAGTCATGTACACTTGCTTTCCACTGCAATGAGGTTGGTCTGAAACTTCCTTACACAAAGGCACCTTCATTTCAGGCTGGTCACAGTCGCATAGGGACAGGGGGGAATGGACGATGGTTCGCCCTGGGAGGCAATGTTTTTAGGGCATCCCAGCCCATAGCCATGCCCACGTACACCCTGGCCATGGCCCCACATGACCTGGTCATGCCCCTACACACAGCGGCCATGCCCCTCGTACCATAGCCCTGCCCCTCCCGTGCCCCCTCCCCACATACCAATCTCCGCCACTGGCTGGTCAGTTGCACTTCAATTCAACTGATGTTTCAGGAAGGCACAAATATCATACATTTGCTTTGTTTAGTTTCTACCCACCCTTCCTCACCAGATTCATGATGGTGAAGCTGCTCAAAACAGCTTCTGCTTTGGCCATTTTGTTTCCACAGCTCCAGAAAAGGAGGTAGGAGCTTGTTGCCTTCACAAAGTGGGACGCTTTCCCCAGGATGTGCTGCAAAGCACAATACCAGAAGAAGAGAGGAAAGAGTCACTTGGTTGCCCAGCCATGGGCTTCTCGTTTTGAATGAAATAGCCTTACACTTGGAATGGGCAACTCTACAAGGGCTGCAAAACCAGTCTTCAATGCTGTGCTCCCTCTACCAGCTTTACTCTTATCGTCAGGAAGTTCTTCTTAATGTTTAAGTGGAATCTCTTTTCCTTGTAGTTTGAAGCCATTGATCTATGTCCTAGTCTCTGGAGCAGCAGAAAACAAGCTTGCCTCATAAGGCATCCTTTCAAATCAGCCTTGCCATTGGCCTTCCAGGCCTTGCTCCCAGATCCACCTCCGCACAGCAGTGTCCCAGACATCGCCTGCAACATCTCAAGTGGGAGATTTCTCTATTTTCACCTTTCCCCTGCTGATCTATCCCCCGCTTGTCCTCTCCCTGACCTCCTTGCCCGCAATTTAGGCCTACCAGCCCTCTAGCTGTGCTGCCGTCTCACCACGCATCTACATTTTATCTCTTGCTTGATGTTGCTTCAGCCCCCAAACTAACTTAACTTCATGTGGGTCACCCTTTGTGCATTGTCCAAATTTGATTCTGAACTGGACTGGACTCCCCTTTCAGCTCGGGGACCTACAGCCTAAAATTTAAATGGATGCCCCACTGATATGCATGGTCTCGAGTTACAGTCACTAAATAAATGCATAAATGAATCACTCCAACAAGAGAGGAGGAAAGTGTGTTTAATGTTCAGGGCTGACTGACGGCTCCCATGTCAGTGGGCTGGTGAATCTATTCTGGTTTTAGTATGAATTGTAAAGGAGCTATACAAGGGGCTGAACCCTACCTAGGTTCAACACTTCGTACAATTTGTTGGAAGTTAGAACTAGAACCCAAATTGGATTCCCTGCCTCATTGACATGAGAACATCCGGCTGCCCCTGTTATCATCATCTGTAAATCTGGCATGCTGGTTTTCCTTCTGGGGTTGTATCTCACTCCTGTTACTGACACCTCTTTTGCTCTCACTCAAGATTTTTTCTGCCTTGAACAATGATCCCACTTTCTTTCAGGGCAGATGACACAAGGATTGTGCAGTTCGTACAGATACAATGATAGCAAAAGCATTGCCTAGGCAGTTTTTGTGCTTGTGTGCGTGTGCTGGCAAAATGAGACATATTGAAAAGACAAAAACAGATTGTCCTGTAATACATCTTCTGGCCTTATTTATTCCTCAAGGTTTACAGTACAACCCTAGGTGTGTTTGTATTGCAGGCCAGGGATGGGGGAAGAAACTGATCTGGTTCTCATTTTAAGGTGAAATTAGGTAAGGTTTCATTTTTGAACTAATATGATGATTGGCTTTGAAGCTTTATATATAATAAACAAGGTCTTGGGTCCTTCCTTCCTTCCTTCCTTCCTTCCTTCCTTCCTTCCTTCCTTCCTAATTTCTTATTCTATTTATATCCCACCTTCCTCCTGCCAAGAGACCCAAGGTATCTTGAAAAATTTAAATAAAAGTTTAGCTAAAAATCTACTATTACCAAAGTAAATAAAATAATTTTACACATCAGTTCTGTTAAAAGCAGATATGGTTGGCCTTCCACTTTCATGGGTTCAGCACTCATAGATTTGATTATTTGTGTGTGATTTAATTTATTTATTTTTTTAAAAAATCTTACCCTGTTTGTCCCTACCATGGAAAAAAATATATTCTCTAGAAGTCTCTAGGTCTCCAGTGTGATTCTGTGGTCCACTTCTGGCAGAAGTTGACCATAAAATTGTGCTGGAGGACTTCGAGATTTCTAGAGAAGTGTTCTTAGGTGAAAAGTGTGTGTGATTTTTTTACTTTTATTTGTGTTTTTTTCCCCACTTTTATAGGGGCCTTGCATGCCCAACCCCCATAAAAGTGAAGGCTCTTTGTATTCTCACAGTTGAGGGTGAGGCAAATATAAGAAGGAGAACATGAAGTATGCAAAGTTGTATCAGAAATTGTATACACAGCTCATTCACAGTGTATGCTCCACTGGGTTTTATGGGATATAATGTACTCCCAACAGAGTTGCCAGGTTGAAAATGGGCAGAGGTTCTGTAGGTCCAATCACAAAGAGATTCTGGATGAGGAAGAAGTAGGTAAAGCGTGTTCATGTGCAAAGACATCACATCTGGTTCCTCACCCACCAAAACCTCACCTTCTAACTGCTGCAACACCTCTGAAGATGGCTATTTATAGCCAATGAAGTGTGAGGAGGATGCAGAGGAACATCCAGCTCTGTTCCTCTACCTGGCTGTGCAGCACTGAAGATGATGTTAAGCGCGAGCGTCTAGCTGCAACAGGGCTTTCCAAATGGTGTGCCACGACACACGAGTGTGCCGCCTGCAGTGTGTAGGTGTGTCGCCTCCAATCTTGGAAATGTATGCTGTTATTTATAAATCATGTATTTTAAAAAATATACACAAGTTTTTCATGAGATACGTTGTGTCCCCATACATTTTGTTATTATGATTTACGTATGTGTCTGTATCTCTTATAAGGGGTTAGTTTAACCTCCGGTTTGCTAGGAAAACTGAACCACTGTGTTGCGAAATGATGCGTGTCTAAAAAGTGTGTCAGCAACATGAAAAGTTTGGAAAGCTCTGAGCTACAAGAAGAAGAGAGCTGCAAGCAATCGAGGATTTGTTCTCCGTTTAATTGGGGTGAAGCAGATGTCTGTATCTATGTCCGGCAAGTAATCCCTGCTTCCTTGAGGAATTGTGACAGGGGTCCCCTTTCTGGCTGTTGTGCTGGAGATTGCTCATGGGAAGGAGTGGAAATGCCTGTCTACTGTGCCCTGATTGAGAGCAGGACGGACCCCTGTTGCTCACGGAGGCTGCTCCCCAGTAAAGCAGGATTTGGGGAAGGGGCAGACTGGGAGACACTACTTAGTTACATGTACTGAACTAAATAGCTGATCTAGAACCTCAACCATTGTTCTGAGAAGGGTTCACCAGAGGGGTTTGTGGCGCAAAAAATTCTAAGGATGCCTGGTGCACAAGAGAACAAAGAAACTAGTAAAACCAAGAACACCAGCAGCAGCGACATCAGCAATAAGGTTTTCCGTGTCTCCATGGAAGAAAGGACAAAAAAGAACTCTGACTATATTTGCATAATTTGCATTTACTGAGGAATGAAGAGAAACACTGCCACTAGCTCCCAGAGATGCAGCTGCAAGTTCTTGGCCAGGAGTCCTCATTATGTCTGCAAATGAGATGCCAAAGCCTGCTGCCTTTATAGTCCAGGAAAGCTTTTGTGACTGGGCACCAGTGCTGCAGGAATACCCATCATCCTGAGGAGAAGGGGAAACCCTCTCCCATCTGATGGCTCTCTCTTTATTTTAAATTAGGCATGGGCACAGCTCTTCTAAATGAACCACCAATGTACATGGGCGTTTCCATAGTTGGATGAGATCAGGGAGGGTAAAGTGTGGCCCGCAAATGATATTTTTGTGGATTTTGGCTGCTCCAGCCTCCCAGGACTAAAATTTTTCTGAAAAAAAAAAAAAGGGTGAATTGCATCAGACTCTCCAGGAGAAGCAATTTGCCCTTTAAGTTGCATTACCCTTGCTACCAGGTATGATTTAACAGAAAATAATAATAATAAAAAAAGACTTACAGAAACTCCCAGTTCTTCAGACTGTTGACTTTTCGGGCATTCCATGCAGTGCTTCAGAGCGAGAGAAAAATTGACATCTGCTGGAATTGCCCACCCCTGGATGATGTGTTATAAGAAGACAATAATCTTTTGCTTGTAGATCTTAAATTCCCGGGTGAAGCATACCAGACTAGCTGAACTGCAAGGTACTGAGGGAGGCTGGAAGACAAAGCCTTGAATATCAGAACCAAAAGTCTGAAACAGGTCCTGGCCCAAACTAGTAGTCAGTGAAAGGTTATAATCTGGTTGGCATGGTAGCCCTGAGGTTGCTAGAAGTGGGGAAAAATAATGAATAAAAGCTACACTCTTATTCAGCACAGCTGCCCAAAGCCAGAAGCTGGCAAAGTTCTTATAATAAAAGCAGCTGATCATGTACAACACTTACATCTTCTGTGAACTGATAGTTGCAAAAAATCCATGGAAAATTCAGTCTGACTGCAAAAGAGGCGTTTTTGTCTAATACCAATGAAATATCTCAAGGAATTCAAGGATACCTTCCCTGAGTCATGTTGTCATCATTTTTTATGGCCTCTGCATAGCATTTTTCTCTTTAAACATGCAGAATTACAGCATCACCATTAAAAAATAAAATAAAGAGCTCCATCAACCACCCAAATACATGGGGAAGTGAAGGAGAGGAACACATTTCCTGTACATTAAACAAGAACAGAATCACAACTGGGAAAATAAGATTTAGACAAAGAGCAATAACCGATCAAGTTTAGAGACTGGTGCAAAGTCTTGCAGTGTTTTTTATTATAGACACGAAAAGGTTATTTTTAAGGCAGCTGTAAGTAAATAAATGATTGCACTTGCTGAGAAGTGACGCTGCTACGAAGCTTAGTGAAAGGATAGGAAAATAGATGAGAATGAGCTGGGAAGACATCTTGTAATGTTATAAATAGTGATGTAAATCCTTGATTATTTTGTCTTTGCATGTTGGGACAAATAATTACAGTAGTTTTCTCCCTGCTGTGAGAGAAAATGGATATCCGTCCCTAGTATTCTCCCCATCTTGACCATCCCAAAGTTTTGGGCTAGAATTACTCTGCAGAGAAAAGTCACTTTCTTTTTATTCAAAAACCTTGCTTTTGATAGAGAAGTCAGGAAACCATTTTGTGCACAGAAAACAGCATAAACACTGTGTTTTCCCCAGGATATGGTTCTTACCCTTTCCTTTACTATGGATCCCCTGTAAATATTTTTTGTTGCCATAGATCATCTAGACTTTACTCAAGATTTAAAACACTAAAGTGCATCAGATATTTATTTGAAATTGCTCATCAAGCGTCTTCAGATTTGGAGAGGAGGGAAAATTAAGTATATGCACTCCCTCCTATTATTCATATCTTTATTGGAATGATTTCACACAAATCTTCTTTCTTTCCTTCCTTCCTTCCTTCCTTCCTTCCTTCCTTCCTTCCTTCCTTCCTCTCTTTCAGTTTCCACTGTAAAAACTCATAACCTTTCTTCAAGTCTTTGTGAAGGTGCGAAGACCCCAGGTTAAGAACTGCTCCCCTATGAAATTAAATCTGTGTAACACTTTGGGACATTGAATGCCAGGAGAAAATTGCATAAAATCTCCCTGTTCTGTTATTCTAGCCTACTGTTGATAAACCTGCTTTTCAATGAGAGAATGAATTGCTCTTTCCTGCCTCGTCTGTTCTCAATTGCCTTAAAGCCAGCTTTGACGTATGGCATTATGGTCTTTTCTAATGAGTCCTGTCGTCTCATGTTATGGCCAAAGTACAACAGCCTCAGTTTAGTCATTTGGCCTTAACAAGCACTATCATCTTTTCTAATGAGTCACATCTTTTTACGATATGTCCAAAGTATGATAGTCATAGTTTAGTCATTTTGGCTTCTAGGGAGAGTTCAGGCTTGATTTGCTCTCACGCCCATTTATTTGTCTTTTTGGCATCAGTGGTATCTGCAGACTTTGCCTACAGAACCACATTTCAAATGAATTGATTCACTTCTTATCATCCCTCTTCGCTGTCCAGCTTTTATAACCATTTGTAGAAATTTGGAAATATTATAGCATGGATAATTCTGATCTTGGTGTTGAATGATATGTCTTTAGCCTTAGTTACAAATGGCTTTAAAGGAGCAGGGAGAGACTGGGAGACAAAGGCCATTTTCACACGGGGGTAAAACCCCGGGGTGCGACAACCGGAGATGGAGGTCGTTCACACCGTGGGGTGCGCTAGCGCGGTTGGAAAAGGTGAGGCGCCACACCTCCAACCGCTCTAGCGCAGCCGCAGGGGTGGCGCTGTGAGTTTCTTAAAAACCACCTTCCCAGGTGGTTTTTATGAAACTCACTCGCACTAATCCATGGCAGCTCCTGGTGAGAATCTGCAGAGACGTGGTAGCGCGTCTCTGCAGATCTGCCCGGGGGCAGGCTTCCTGCTGGTGCGCTGCCCTGATTGGCGGAGTGCCGCTGGAAGCTGCCGGCTGCCATTTTGTGCGCTGCCGAACACCGCCGAACGCCGCTGAGTGCCGCCGAAATTCGGCGGCGTGTGAAGCGGCGGACCGCGCTCCCCGCAGGGACGGAGCAGGGACGGAGCAAAACGCAAGCAGGTAAGCTCCGCCCCTGCGTGCACCGCCCCGTTTCGGCCCCCCCACGTGTGAAAAGGGCCAAAGCTGTCTATTTAGCTCACTTGGAATGTAATTGTTGAAAGGGAGGCAGAAAAGGTGGGCTCCCAGCTTCATAGTCAGCTATTCAAGGATCTGTCCGTGGTTTTGAACCTGCTTTGGAAATTGGTTTCAGCACTTTGGACAGCTGCTTTAAAGTCCGAACTAACACTCAGAGTGGATTCAATGCCCTACTGACCTGGAAGCCAGCAGCCACCAAGCACCACTGGTGGGCACACAAAAAGTCCATCTCCAGCCTTATAGTATTGAACCAGCCTATATAGACTTGGAAAGTATGGAGGGCCAGGGAGGGAAAATTCTATTTGTGTCCACTTGAATGGGAATGGAAATCTTTGCATGATGAAGAATTGTAACCAAAAAAAAAATCAACATCAAATTTAGTCAGATTCTCCAGGCGAAGGCACGAGTGTCCTGCCCCAAAAAACGTGAAAGCGTTATTGTTTTATTTTTGATTAAAACAGCACAATTAATTCTGAATAAATGAAGTTCAGAAAGAAGCTCTCAGAGAACTGCGTGGATGGCAAGCCTTCTTTATTTTCCCGTGGAATCAAAGACCACAGACTCTTTCACTGTTATTAAGTCAATAATTAAGCGTATTTGAAGTGCAAACCACGGATGCCTTTTAAATGGGTTAATGACACAAGGACTCAGTCAAAATTGCTGTGTTGATTTTATGTTAATGGGTATTTGACTATGAGCTGAACTATTAGCCAAAGATAAGTGGAACTAATGCTCAGGCATTAGAGGCAAAATATAATTGAAAGGAGCTCATGCAAAATGGGAGTGTTATCTTCTGCTTCTAGGCAAAGCCAACCTGGTACAGAAAGCCAAACAGCATCCATTGAGCAAACAGAGAAGATAGGTACTGTGATTTAGGAGAGATTAAGGTATGTTTAAAAGACGAATCCATCTCCCGGGGTGAGAAGCAGAGGCGTGCGATATGAGCAAGAGAAATCCAGTCAGTTTTGAAAATTTTCCTTGTGATGGGACACGTGGACTGTTGGGTGGGTTGCTTGTAAAGGGGACATCAGAAGAGCCATGCTGGATCCAACCAACACCCTTTTTAGAAAGAGTGGAAAGCATGTCCATTATTTTTTGTTCCAAGGTCAAAAAATGGGGTTTCTGATAGCTGGAAAACTCCAGCAGGAAGAATAATAGACTAACAAGGATTTTGCAGATATTTCTCCCAGTATATGAATATTTCAGTAAATTGTGGAGGAATTTGTCTGCCTAATTTTTTTCTGCAGAAAAACTTGTTTTCTGCCCAGAAAACAGGTTTCCTGTGCAAAATCGCTCTCTTTGTGGGAACAGGGCAGTGGCGGAGCTTGGAGTGTGGGGGGGGCAGGAGGGGGTGTGGCTGTGGCACAGGGGGCGTGGCCACAGTACGTGGGGGGCATGGCTGCGGTACGTTGGGGTGTGGCCAGGGTGCACAGGGGCATGGTTACGGACCGGGACGCCCCCAAAAACATTGCTGCCCAGGGCAGATCGCTCCCATCCCCCCCGTCTCTATGTGACTGGAACAGGGTATGGCTTCGGCACATGAAGATTTGTTTTATCTGGCAGTGAGAAGGGAGCTGCCAAGAAGGAAAGTTACCCTGGGAAAGGTTCCCTGATGTGGGGAGGGCCAAGGGTTGGAGAAAGTTGTGAATAATCAAAACCATGAAAGTTAAACTTGCAAATGTGGAAGGTCGACCGTAATTGAAGATATAGATCCCTTCTTTCGCATTTGTGAAGGAAAGTACGGATATCCAGAAAGGAGAGAAGGCCTGCCTGCTTGATGGAAAGATCTAAATAACCAGTCCAATATTTCTGATTTGTGGAAGTTAAAGCAACAAAACAGCAACTATCGTGCTTGTGTGCCTTGTGAACATTCTGTGCAATTCCCGCTGAAAAAAAAGTTCTCGCAAATGCAAATAGCCTCATCAACACCTGCAGAAAACATCTCACCCTCTTGCAGGAAAAAAAAAAAAATTGGCAGTTTTTTTCCCCCTCACACATACAAAGAATGAGGCAAACAAAAATTGTGCATTCCCCTCCCTTGCCTTTCTCCCCCCAGTGTGAAACATTCAGAGACATCGTAATCTTTCTTCATGGAGTACATCCCGTAGGAAAAAGGGATTCTCTTTTGTTGAGCTGGAAGGAATTATCACAGCAAATGTATAGCAATTACTTTATGCTGCTCTGTGTCCAAGGCTTTGAAGAGAAACAAATCCATTTCTGGAGAACTGATGAGAAAGGCACAGTTGACAACAGGCCAGGAATTGTCGTGTAAGGGAGTAAGGCAGTGGTTCTCAACCTGTGGGTCCCCAGATGTTTGTGGACTTCAGCTCCCAGAAGCCCCAGCCACTATGGTCAATGCTCAGGGCTTCTGGGAGCTGAAGTCCAACAACATCTGGGGACCCACAGGTTGAGAACCACTGGAGTAAGGCTTGCCAAGTTGAACATGGGGTGGGTCTCCTGTAGGTTTAAGCATTAAGAAAAACTAGGGCCATTTCCACACTAGACAGTTATAGTGCTATTATTCCACTTTCAACATCCTATGGAATCCTGCAAACCCCACGATTCCATAGGATGTTGAAAGTGGAACAACAGCACTATAACTGTCTAGTGAGGAAATGGCCTGGATCAGGAAGAGGAATTGCAAAGTTCCTTCAGCTGGAGTTACTGGTTGATCAAGGGAGGGATACAGGAAAGCATCTGGCTCTGTTCCTGTAGCAGGGTGTACAGCAGTAACATCACCTTCTGTGCTGTGCATCCAGCTACAGAAACAGAACCAGACACTTCTCCACCACTACTGGCCAGTAAATAGTTGGGCAGCACTGGCGGTGGTTTTGGTCTGCAGCAGCCAATAGGTGAGTTTGAAGGTGTGAAGAAGGAGATTTGCTGTAGTTCCGCCTAATGGTACTTTTGGGTACATCCAGGATCTGTGAACAACTAAAGCTGTAGGAGACTTGTCCTGTATTCAACCTAGAAACCCTAATTAGGGAGTGGAAGCTGCTTTCAGGAGAGAGGCCATCTAACATTTTTTGTGAGTTTGGACTCCTTTTAACTGCATTAGTTAGCTGTTTGGAGTTTTGTGACTGGCGTGCTCTCATTTTTAGTGGGGCCAGCTTTGTGCGAAAAATGTACCACACTGTACACCTACTCAAGTCGTGGTTGTACTCTCCACAATAAAGCTGTGTTTATATCCAGAACTTGGAAAGTCACTTTTCTTTTTTTTAAAAAATAACTTTTTTACCTTTTCTTTAAAAAATTGGCAACTTTATAAAATGTTTTGGCCAAGATTTTTGATTAGCTACTTAGTTAAGCATAGTAAACTAAACAACATATCTTCACCAGAGCCCTCCCCATCCTGCTTTACTAGACACTGGCCACTGCGAGTGATAAAAAATTGTTCTGCTGTTGATTGGAACAGAGTAGACTGACATTTCCACCCTACTCCAGTGTAACAATCAGAAACAGGATCTCTGTTGCAATCAGAAGTGTGGCAATCAAAGCTATTGGTTATATATGGCTTATCTTTTGAACATTGTCCAAGAAAGAGGTAAGAGGAAGTTTATAAAGGGATAGGCTGTAATAAGATGGTGAATTATAAGATATCAATGCACGATACTTTATCAGCCTAATATTTTAATACATTCTTTGTATTATTATTATTATTATTATTATTATTATTATTATTATTATATTTTTATACATTATTATACTTTTTCTATGATTTCATAGAATCATAGAATCATAGAGTTGGAAGAGACCACAGGGGCCATCCAGTCCAACCCCCTGCCATGCAGGAATATCCATCAAAGCACTCCCAACAGATGGCCATCCAGCCTTTGCTTAAAAAATTCCAAAGAAGGAGACTCCACCACACTCCACTGAGGCAACATATTCCACTGCCAGACAGCTCTGACCGTCAGGAAATTCTTCCTGAGGTTCAGATGGAACCTCTTTTCCTGCAGCTTGAATCCATTGCTCCTTGTCCTAGTCTCTGGAGCAGCGGAAAACAAGCCCGCTCCCTCCTCGACAGGACATCCCTTCAAATATTTAAACATGGCTATCATGTCCCCTCTTAACCTTCTCTTCTCCAGGCTAAACATCCACAGCTCCCTAAGCCGCTCTTCATAGGGCACGGCTTCGAGACCCTTCACCATTTTGGTTGCACTCCTCCGGACACGCTCCAGCTTGTCAATATCCTTCTTGAAATGTGGTGCCCAGAACTGAACACAGTGTTCCAAATGAGGACTAACCAATGCAGAATAGAGTGGTACCTCCCTTGATCTAGACACCACGTTCCCTCCTTTGCTTTTTGATTTTTTGAAAATAATAATAATAATAAAAAAAGGAAATGTGCTAATCAGAAGCAGGATCTTGGTTGCAATTCCTCCTCATATCAGAGACTGCTGGAAGGAGAGGGCAGGAACATCGGTCTGCTGTGCTCCAATCAAAAGAACAGCCCTCTGTTCCTGGCAGCAGCTGATGCTCAGTAAGGCAGAATTGAGAGACTTTTATAATCCTTACATATTCTCTACTCTGTTACCATGATCATGAAGACACAGAGATCATGAATCCATATAAATGAGTTACAGAGTTGTAATTCTAGGTTACTCCAAACAGACACTGTGAATTCCAGACCTTACTTTCAATAACGAATAGCTTTTAATAATTATAACATAGCTTTCTTCCAAATTACTCATAATTTCCTTTTAGTTGCTTGGAAAGAACTTATTGGCTTGTGATAGAGTACACACCAAGGGAGAGTAAGGCAATATTAACAAAAACATATATTTAATAGAGCATAAGGCTATAAGGCACAGCAAAAGCCAGCCCCCAAACCATATGAAAGTTCTTCTCCTATGGTTAGCAAGGTGACAGCCCATAGCTAGAAAAGCAACTCAGAGATAAAAGCTATTTCCGCACTACACTGTTATAGTGCCATTACTCCACTTTCAACATCCTGTGGAATTTTGGGCTTTGTAGTTTACTGATGCCAAAGAGCTCCCTGGCTGAGAATCTTAAAGGTCCCTCCCTAAACTGTAAACCCCAAGATTCCACAAGATGTTGAAAGCGGAATAATAGCACTATAACAGTGCAGTGCGGAAAATGCCATAAACAAGGAGTGGAGTTATTTGTCTTTCAGCTGCTCCCATAAGATGTCCTGGTTATTCTTTTCTTAATGGAAAGAAAAGAATTTATTGCAAGAACATTGCAGTTTTCAACAAATTACTTCTAAGTTCTCTCTCTGTCTCTGTTTGTGTTTGTATGAGTGGAGAAACTGGCAAAAGCCAGAGGTAAAAGAAAAAACTCAGAGGGGGAAAATATCTGGGAAATGGCTAGCAGAGGTGTAGCAATGGGGCAGTGGTGATGGCAGGGAATGAGATCATTTTCCCCCCAAATAATTATTTTTCCTTCTGAAATGAAATTTTCCTTCATTGCACTGCAGAGGGTGAGACCCTGGAAATCCTTCCCACCGAAAATTCTTCTATTTGCTGTGTTTCGAATCCCTTGGTAACTCTACCTGCCTCCTTTCCTTTGGATGCTTAAACTCTGATGCTCAGCTACAGTTTTAAGCCACTGCAGTGGCTGGAATTTGGGGAGTGAAGGAAAATTTCGTGGGGTGGGGCAGAATTGTTATTTGGGCAGGATGACGTCCCCATTTTACACCCCCCCCCCAGCTACCCCAGAGCTAACAATTAGACAAAGGGGACGTGGGGAAAGAAGTATGAGTTTGGAGAGCAAGGGAAGAGCAGCCATTCTCATTTTCAACAGCAGTATGTGGTAGAATGGGGAAACCTTCCGCAGTATTTCCCTTATTGGAAATGAGGCTGGCCAAAAGCCCCCAAGAGAGTGGTGTGGGTGGAGGGTATGTGCTAGCTTTGGCCTGTGGATGTAAAATATGACCTAATACCCTTTTTTTCTTTCCCATTTCTTGACTTTTACGCTTGAAACAAGAACAGTTTGGAAGCAACTGCTAAATAAGATTTCCTTGACTTTAATATTTCCTGCCTCGTGGATTTCATGTCACTCTGCTTGATTCTTGCACCGGTGGAGACACCAAATAAAGCAAAAGGTCTACTTTTCAGACCCTGTCTGCAGATCCCACAGGGAGTGCTGAAGGCCAATCACCTCTGACATGTATATGACCAGGTCAGAGGCAAAAGAATACCTTCAGGAACAGAAGTCAGTGTTACCAGGAAAACCTCCAGTTGCTATTGAACTTCAGGTCCCATTATCTTTGCCCACTGACCCTACTGGCTGGGTAACACTCTATTGTATATGATGAATGATCTCATGTCCTCCAGCTTTTCATAGATGAAACCCAGGACACCGGTGGCCAAGCAGTGTCTGAGTGTGGTTAAGATAGCAACAGGTAGCAAGAACACACAAGCTAGAAATGGCAGCATCTAGATCCCACTTCTATGACCCTGGAAGCCCTCCACCAGGTCCCCAAAGTCCTCCAAGCCTCCCTATTAAAAAAAGTTGGTAAAATTTGGTGGCAATTTAAGTCCCAAAATCAGATAGAAAGCCTCCTGACAAAGCACATGAATATAGCCCCATCCTACCCCCACAAATAACTCAGAACCCTGAACTACCCCCAAATACCTCCGTTTTCCTCTGCAGTTCCTCTCAAAATGGCAATGGGAAGTGACACAATGTCACTTCCTGTTGTCATTTTGAGAGAGACTGCAGAAAGCAAATGCATTTGGGTTTGCTATGGTGTGTGTGTGTGTGTGTGTGTGTGGACCACAGGAGGGGGAGCAGGGGGAATACTGGACCCTAGATCCAATGCAAGTGTCCACCCCTGCCCTAGAGTAAAGTTTGGGTTCCAGCTTGGGTGCTAGATTGGGAGAAAGCTGGGACATGAATTAAATAAAATAAATATCCTTAGGTCTTGGGAGATTCTATCCTGTTGGGAGTAGAAGAGGAAGGAGCACTGAAGACCCTGGGGGACAGATTGTACCATAAGTATTTGCTTAGAGGTTTAAAATTTATGAAATTGGCTTTCTTGCTGCCCTTTGCCTACCCTTTCTTTGGTCAGAAGGATGTGAGTCATTAAACACGCTGTCAATGTTTGACTTCCACGTCAAAAATTCACAGTGGTTTTCAGGAAGCTGCAATGACTAAGGAACTCTTGGTGGCGGTTGTGACATCACACGCTTGGTTGCAGTTTAGTATGAAAAAAGGGAAGTTATGGGAATTATTTTCCAAAGTCCACTGGCAGAAGGCTGTTCAAGAGACCTTGGCTAAGGAAATCAGTATCCTTAGAAAGAGTCAAATTTCCTTCTCCTGGCATATACACTTTTGCTAGGGTTGGGGCGTAGAACCACCTCTCACCCATCTTCTCATTTCGGTGGGTGTGGGACATCAGGAGATGGTTTCTGATGCTGAGAAGTCGGGCTGTGAGCTGTCCTTAGCTGGCCAGGCAATGGCTAGTAGAGGAGGTGGACTAGAGGCAGTTTTTTTAAAGGCTGTGTGGCCTGATCATTGCTGCTGAGAGGGAATGTTGCACAAATGAAATGCACAATTATAGGATGGGAGACACCTGGCTGGACAACAGTACATGTGAAAGGGGTCTAGGAGTCTTAGCAGACCACAAGCTGAACATGAGTCAGCCTTGTGATGCAACAGCCAAGAAAGCCAATGCAATTCTTGGTTGCAGCAGTAGGAGTATTATGTCTACATCAAAGGATGTAATTAGTACCACTCTATTCTTCTTTGGCCAGATCTCATCTAGAGTACTGTGTCCAGTTCTGAGCACCTCATTTCAAGAAGGATATTGACAAGCTGGAACGTGTCCAGAGGAGGCGACCAAAATGGTGGAGGGTCTGGAAGCCATGCCCTATGAGGAGCTGCTTAGGGAGCTGGGTATGTTTAGTCTGCAGAAGAGAAGGTTAAGAGGGGACAGGATAGCCATGTTTAAATATCTGAAGGGATGTCATATTGAAGAGGGAACGGGCTTGTTTTCTGCTGCTCCAGAGACTAGGACAGGGCGCAATGGATTCAAACTATGGGAAAAGAGATTCCACCTGAACCTTGGGAAGAACTTCTGATGGTCAGAGCTGTCTGGCAGTGGAATAGGCTGCTTCCTGGGAGTGTGATGGAGTCTCCTTCTTTGGAGGCTGGATGGCCCTCTGTTGAGAGTATTTTGATGTGTGTTTCTGCATAGCAGGGGATTGGACTGGATGGCCCCTGGGGTCTCTTCCAACTCTATGATTCTATGATTCTATGTTCCCCTGGAAAGGAAGCACTTGAAATGGGGAGTGGGGGCTGGGATTGGAGAAACTCTCAAATAACCTAATCCATGAAACTTAAACCCACAAATGTGGAAGGCTGACTGTACATCCACCTGAATCCTTAGTAATGTCTATTGTAACTGCAGCTTGGCTGGAGGAATCTGAGAGCTGTAGTCCAAAATGTAACGTTTCTGCACGTTGGTTTTAAGTGTAAATCCCGGTTCCACTCTCCCTCTTGAATCTTCCACAACAGGTTTCTTTTTTATGGAGACAAAAGGCCTCTTTACGAACGCCAACTGTTGCTGCATACAGAAACGGCTCCCTTTACGAGCCAGACTGAAGTTCCATAAAATGAATAGTCACACTTTGGGTTTCACTCCTCCGAGCTATGAGAGGCATCGGAATGCTGTGTGGGTGAAAGGAAACTCTCTGGTTCTGACCTTGAAGCACAGTTACACTGTCAGTATTAAATTACCGAAATGTGTGCCATTCAGTTTATCATCAGGACCCCCGGTGATCAGATTAGATAATCGTGTAACTTAATTTCCAAAAAAACCCGAACAAACAAACAAATTCATCCAGCAGCCATTTTCTTGTTTGTATTGCGGGCGGTCATGCCTCGAGAGAGGGATGGCAACTGTGATTAATGCATTATTTATATTTTTCTGGAGACATTTGGGAGAAAGGGACATTGCGTTATATGGATGATCCTCTTAATCACCTTTGGAGTTCTGTACAGAATAAAGTATCGCGCGCCTTGAAACTGCAAAGGCAGACAGATTCCAGAGCCCTGTCACTTGGCAAGCTGATACTGGCCAGCCAGGTCACTGTTAAAAATGAGAAGCTTGCCAGTGAAAAGCAGTGGCTACCCTAATTCAACAATACCACCGTAACTGAGGAGACTATTTATTTATTTGATTTATATCCTGTTTTTTCCCAAAGGGAAAAGCGGCTTACAAGTTCAAAGCCATAAGTTCAATGTGGCTTACAATATATGTCAAAACAGAACAGGGTATAAAAAGTTTTTTTTTAAAAAAGCATAAAACCATCAATTCAATTGCAAGGATTTGAACCTATTATGTCCAGCACTTTGCCCAGTCTGAATGCTCCAGCGGCTCTCCTCCTGATACACTTGGAGGCGCAGCATCCAGCTCAAGGCTGGCAACCGTGCAGCCCCTCCAGATGTTGTCGGATGCAGGTCCCAGCAGGCATAGCCACTGGTGGGGGATGCTGGGAACTTCAGTCTAACGATAGCTGGAGGGGTGTGTAAATCCCACTCCAATCTCATTTGGGGGAAAATGAACACACTCGACGTGGGAGAAGGGGGAAGGATATTGTGTGGTTTGGATTTTTAAAAGATACCTCTCAGGTTGTAGTTCCAGGGCAAAGATGTCGATCAGAATGCAGTTAATCTTCAGACTATCACCAGTTTTGGAGTCATTCTTGCCCCAAAATTGCCTAGCGAAAAAAAGATGAATATTAGTCACGCACCAAACGAATATATGACAGGAAGCTGCTGACAAAAGTGTGTGTGCATGTGAGGGGAAAGTATGGTTGTTCTGTGCAGAGACCGAACGCACACTCATCGATCAAGAAATTGGCTTGAATGGAACTGAACGTGTGCAAAATTGGCAAGGACTTGACAAAGACTGATTTATCCGTCTCTAACCTCTCTGAGTCCCATAGGTTCTCCATCGATTTCAGGCGGCTTCTGAATTACCTCTGAATCCGTAGAGTTGCCACAGACAACACAACAGCTGTCTGCAGCTTTCTTTCCCTTCTACCCACGGCATAAACTACGCTTTGTTGAGGAAATACGTGTTGCATCAGAGTATCGGGTAACTGTAGGAATATGCACACATGCACACACCACGTAGAGCTTGTCATGAGAAAATCTTTTCCATTGCAACTCCCTTCCCACGCAGCCCAGCAATGCATTGATGCTTCTCAGCAGATGGCCTTGGTAGCAAGAGATATAAAAATAATCTAGAACACCAGTGCACAATAAATCAGGATTACCTACTAGTGGATGGAACAGGCTTTGTTTCTTCTTTATATCACCACAAGAGAAACAGAAAAACTGAATAAAATCACATCGCACATATCCTCTCTTTCTCTCATGGACACTGACAGAAACACATATGCACACGTTTATATATGGAAAATAATTCACTGAAAAGTTCCTAGAGATGATCAAGAAGAGATGGTGGATTTTAGGAATGGTTTCTATGGAGCTCCGCTACAGCCAGAGCTACAGAAAACCATATGTCCTAAAACCATTACTTTGGGAGGTAATACAAATGCAGCAAGGTTTACATCAGTTAGCAAAGCTTCTGACAAAGAAAATCCTTTTTGCGAAGTCTTTTGGCAGCCTCTAATTCCTCCTCATTTTCCTCCTCATCCTCTGTCTAGCTGGAACTATTTAAAAGCAACATCAGCATTGGGAAGATGGTGAAGAAGAGACGGAGAAAGATGCTTTCAGTGTCAGGTTGCAGCATGTTAAAAAAAATAGGTGGATGAACGTGCCCACTAAAATGGAAGTCATAAGAAAAGTGGAGAGTAGTGAAAGAAAAAGTCTTTTCTGGATGCATTTTGGAAGAAGTCTTCAGGTGGTCTCTAGAAAGTTCAAGATGTTTTTGTTTACTTATACAAGGTTTCCCTGACCTGGTTGTTTTATTGGACAAGTTCATGTTGTTGGTTTTGGCCGAATGGTTTGTTGAAACACATTGAACTACTCTTGTGTGTGTGTGTGTGATGTAGGAAGATATCCCAATTCTTTCTGTGTTATTTCTGCCCCAGTACCAAATTTTCTGTTAAAGAAGTCTGGACCAGAAACGCATCTACTTTCTTTACTGAAGTGTTCCTGCATTTTTTCAAAACTAACATAGTGGCTTGAACATAGGGTCTTGGTTTGAGTTCCACAGGGGGTAGACCTATAGCACCAATAAAGTCTACCTCACTGTTTAACAATCGATTCAGTGAATCTACACGACTCAGGAGTAAGCCACAGAATTTAGGTCAGTGGCTGGTAATGTCATTGTCTTTTGGTGTAAGAAAGAACATTGGCCATTATTCCACTTTCAACATCCTGTGGCATTCTGGGGCTTGTAGCTTCCTGAGACCAAAGAGCTCTCTGGCTGAGAATTCTCAATGCCTTTCCCTAAACTACAAACCCCAGGTTAGGAAAATGGCCTCTGCCTATCTGGGATACCCCCTGAATCCACCTAAACCGAAAGGTTCTTCCTTCAGCTGAGACTTACTTTGAATACTAACTTTCTTCTTGTTCAGGATGCAAAGGACTTGAAGTTTGTTTTTGTTTTGTTTTTTTAGAAAAATCCAAATGTGAGACAAAGGCATATGGACATTCCCCTATTCTTAGAGAGCAGACAAAGCATGGCTCCTGCCCAGTGATGACCGGTGATGTCTGTGTCAGTGGGGCGGTGAATTCCCTCCATGTTTTTAGCCTGATCTTCAAAGAAAACTACCCAAGAAACCTTACCCCCAAAATAGATTTAGCACTCTGGAGTTGCAGTTGCTGTTGTATGCCTTCAAATCTTATGGTGACCCTAAGGCACCCCTATCACAGAGTTTTGGGGATTTTTTTTTTTTTTGCAAGATTTGGTCACAGCAGGTTTGCCATTGCCTTCCTCTGACACTGAGAGAGTGTGACTTGCTCAAGGTCACCCAGCGAAAAACTTCTTTAGAATCCGGACTAAAATCTGCAAGAGATTCACGGTCCCATTGACTCGGAAGTCACCAGCTGACATTGTTGTGCAGTCGCTATCCTATTGTGTTCCTATTTACTTCCTTCCACCTGTAGCCTTCTTTGTTGGCTTCTTTCCCTTCCTCTCCAGTCCGCCTCCAGTCATTCCTGCATTACATCATTCGGTCTCACTTAACGGTCTCCTAGGCTGGTTGGCACTTGAGGATCCGAAGCTGTTTGCTAGACTTCTTTGGCAGAGTTCCCTGTGAAAGCTTCAGGCCCAACAAGAGTTGATAGTGTCTGCTGACATTTCCCTGCACCACTTCAGTCTTGTCAGGCCTGCCAGAGGTTTTTCGAGGTATTCAGTCTTGAGTGCCGCCTCCTAATTGTGCCTTGATATTTAACTTCATTGGCAAGAGAGATTGAGTTCTGAGCTTCCCCTTTTACACACAGTCCCCGCTACCTCCTTCTCCTTCAAGTACGGGAGAAACAGGCCAGTTGAAACAGCGGCAGCTGGAGATATCCATGTCAGTGGGGAAATGAATTCACTCCAGGTTTTTTGCCTGACCTTTAAGGAGCTCTTCAAGGTGCTGAACGTATTTTTCAGCAGGATAAAATTCCACACCCTGGATAGCTTCTTTAAAGTTCAGACTAAAACATGGAGTGGATTTACTTCTCCCTCTGATAAGGAGCCCGCCAGCTAAAAAGAGTGACATGCAGAGAGAAGACTTGCTGGAAAAGAGAAAGAACACACAGAAAAAAGTCATCCTCCTCCACAGTGTGAGCACAAGGTTGTCAAAGGAGAGCCATTTTTAGTGAAAGAGAACTACCCGAGTGTGGAAAGTTGTTACTCTTTTTTAAAGAAAGGCATGAATTACAGTTTTTATTCCAAAGTAAATTCCTCTACCCTGCTCTCACAGGTCTCCATTGAACTGTAATTCCCCAAGTTCTAAGGAGATGCTGGCATTGCAGGTGGACCTCAGTCCCCCACTTTTTGGGGTAACAACTATTTCTTTAAAGTCCAGCCTAATCCTTGTACTGGACTCCCCACCCACAAGCCTCCGCTAGTGGAGACCTGCTTGATACCCACCATTACTCTGCAGGCTTATTGCAATGGAAAGCATATCTCTATTTGCCAGAAACTTCTCTGCGAAAGGGGCAGGATCCTGGACCTGTACGGATGCTGCCAGATCCGACGAACACCCCATTAGTAGTTGGATGTAGCTGGGGAACAGGTAAGATGTCATCTCCATGGCAACGCAACAGCAGTCCCCTCCAGCTCACCTGCTCTGGGTCCGTGATGGAGAGCGTGAGCTGCCACGGATATGATGCTTTGGCTATTTACCATTCTGTGTTGCTTGATTACTTGTTGTGCTGCTGCTGCTGCTTCTTTTAAAGCAAAGACTAATTAAATACCACTTGGCTGTTCCTAATAAACAGAGACAGCGTTCTCTCCAGCCCATCCGAAACTGTTTTGGGGCAGCGGCGGCTGCAGTTAGAGTGGGGAGAAAACGCTTGATTCTGGCCTCACGTAGACATGCAGAAGAATGAGAAACCTAATTAGCGTCACCTGAGACGAAAGACTCTGTAATCATGACTGCAATCTCTGAACAATTAATCATCCACCTCTGATAGGTCACCGAGCTCATTTTTCAATTTCTTCTCCAACTAACGTCTCTTCCAACTGGAGAGAGATTTAGTGGAGCAAAACAAGGTGATGTGATTAGGCAGAAAGAGAGAGAAAGAGAGAGTCCTCCAAAACGCATCCAAGTGGTTAATCAGGGTGAAATTGGTGTGCTGGAAGTAAGGCTGTTCAAATGTTTCCATTCCATCCTCTTCGCTCATCCCAGCTCCCAAACTTTATTAAATTTAGGCTTTGCATTGGCTATGGGAAGCTGGAAGAGGCAAGGCATGGAGATACAGGATTCTTATCTCATGGGAGGCTTTGGACTGAGAATCGTAGAATCATAGAGCTGGAAGAGACCACAATGGCCACTGAGTGCAACCCCCTGCCATGCAGGAACACACACTCAAGGCACCCCCAGCAAATGACCATCCAGCCTCTGCTTAAAAACCGCCAAAGAAGGTGAATCCACCACACTCGGAGGCAGCATATTGCACCGTTGAACAGTTCTGACTATCCATAAGCTCTTCTTGAGGTTTAAGTGGAATCTCCTTTCCTGCAGCTTGAATCCATTGCTCCGTTTCTGGAGCAGCAGAGAACAAGCTTGCTCTGTCTTCAACAGGATATTCCTTCAAATATTTAAACATGGCTATCATGTCTCCTCTTAACCTTCTTTTTGTCAGGCTAAACACACCTAACTCCCCAAGTCTTTTCTCATAAGGCATGGTTTCCAGGCCTTTTACCATTTTGGTCGCCCTCCTCTGGACACATTCCAGCTTGTCAGTATCCTTCCCGAACTGTGGTGCCCAGAAGTGGACACAGTATTCCAGGTGAGGTCTAACCAGAGCAGAAGAGAGCATGGTGTCTCACTTTTGAACAGTGGAATGGGATGTACTTTTGCATCTTGCTTCATGAGCCACTCAGGTCCTCTCTCCAACATGAAGAAGGTGAAAAGAGTCCATCTAATCCAGTATTGGTGAGAAGATTACCACCAGGACATGAAAGACCAGGGGCAGCCTGTGGCTTCTGTGTGAATGGGGAGTGCAGCCTTTTTGGGCTTTAGTCTTAACTCTGATCCTGCTGTCAGAGGTGCTGAACTTATTTTGCGGGTTAAAATCCAGTATCTTGGCTATTTCCTTTACTTGGCTAAAACCCACTGACATGGAACTCCCCTTCCTTCACTGTGAATGAATATTCTAAAAATCTAGGAGCCAAGCAGTAGGAAGGTCTCCCTCTCTGCCCCACTGGTCCACGTTCAAGGCCATTTCCGCACTACACTGTTATAGTGTTATTATTCCATTTTCAACATCTTGTGGAATTCTGGGCTTTGTCATTTACTGAGACCAAAGAGCTCTCTGGCTGAAATTCTAAAGGCCCCTCCCTAAACTACAAACCCCAGACTTCCATAGGATATTGAAAGTGGAATAATAGCACTATAACAGTCTAGTGCGGACATGGTCCCAGAGACTCTCTCAGCTATCTGGGGCTTCCTTCTGCTCCTCACCAACTCTGGTCTGCTTCTGTGGCACCAATTTGGTGCTGCTTCTGGAGAAAAGGTCAGATCCTAGGACCCAGGAGTGAAGACTCAGCTATATCTTAGAGACGTCAGCACCCTTCTGTTTAATTTTTTTTCTTTCTGTCCATCTCTAGCAGACCAGAGACTCAGAAAGCTGCTTTAGACTCTCGTTTTGCAGGGAACAGAAATATCAGCATTTGGGAGTAAGAAACACTGCCGTATTATGCACTCAGCACATTCAATAGAACTGAATATAGATCAAAGGAAGAAATGATCTTTCTTATGTATCCATACCCCTAAAAGGGACTTGGTGTAAGGACAGATGAGAGCGGTGTTTTGTACCACCCTATTTGGAGAAGTGGGGGCCAGCAAGATGGACTGGTTTGAATGTTGGACTAGGAATCCAGAAGACCAGGGTTCCAATCTCTGCTCAGCTGCGGAAATCCACTGGATGACCTTGGGCAAGTCACACTCTCTCAGCCTTGGGGGAAAGCTGAACAGTTCTTGCCCAGAAGACACTATGATATGGCTGCCTTAGGGTCACTGTAAGTTGGTAACAATGTGAAGGTGCACAACAGACAACAATTCCAAGAAACATGGATACATGACAACATTCTGGTTTCCTTATCGATTCAGGAAGAGCAAATCTAGAAAATTATAGTCAAAATGTGAACAGACTGAAATTTCTCTCCCTCATTACAGACAGATGGCTCTTCCAATCTTTCTGCATCAAGTGCTGGGCAAAAGACTTCTGTTTGCATTTTCCAAAGCCACTTGACACCTTGTATAGCACTCACCATCCGTTCTGAAAAATACCCATGTTTCTTAATACCGGACTTGACCTTTTGGTGCAAATAATCATAGCAAACTGTTCTTCACCTATAGCGTAAGTGAGAGCAACTTGAGTTGAGAAAGGTGCTGGCAAAGAGAGTTCAGCGACCTGCTGGAATTGGTGAATTATACAGGTCAGATTCATTCAGAGTTCCTTTCCGCTCTCTGGGGTTATTTCCTGCCAATAATAGGTGCTACTTGTACATCTTGGGTCATCTCCATTCCTTTGCTGGCTTGTACAATTTAGATTGGAGGATAGCTTTGGAAAGACAACAGCTCGGCTTCATTACCTTTGCCACATGACAGAACAATCAACTTCACTCGTCGATCCTGAATTAAAATGGGTGAAGCGTTTGGGTAATTTTGTTTCTGGCTTCCGCAGTGATCCTCTGTAGGCTATAATGATTCACATTTTGTAGAAGTTTCAGTAGTTATCCTCTTGATGCTCTCGTCATGCTTTCAAAATCTCTGAGATAGCCTAAAAGAATGTGCATTTACTGGTTTGCAAATCAAATCTGCACTTCTGAACCTGTGGACAATCTTCTTTTTTTTCAAACAGGGTCTTATTTTTCATGTAGAAGAGACCTGTTTACCCTTAAGGAACAGAAAGGAGGGTTTCTATTTCCATTTTAAGGTCCAGGAGACAAAACAAGCTGAGCATCACAAATTTACTCAGTTATTGAATAAAAGAGAGAATGAAAAAGAGAAAGAAATGTGGCAGTACCTTTAAAGCTAACTGGTTTTTACTTTCGCATGAATTTTGGTGGATATAAGCCCACTTCTTTGCATGCAGTGCGGAATGACAATAAATGCTTAGGTATAAAGCATATTTACACAGTTGTGGAAGTGTGTCATGCCCTGGATAACTTGCATTCCACAAACTTCATACAGCAACAGTGTTTATTTGTAGCAAAGCAAGCAACACAGCACACTTCATTTGAAATTCCTGAGACTAAGGTCATTTCTGCAGTACACTGCTATAGGGCTATTATTCCACTTTCAACATCCTGTGGAATTCTGAGATTTGTAGTTTACTGAGCTCAAAGAGCTCCCTGACTGAGAATTCTGAATGCCCCTCCCTAAACTGCAAACCCCAGAGTTCCACAGGATGTTGAAAGTGGAACAATAGCACGATAACAGTGTAGTGCGGAAAGGCCCTTAGAGGTTTAACTTTTTCCCTGTGATGCAATAGTGGTGAGGGAAGGCAGACAAAACCTGCCAACTCCAGTCAGCCTGTTTCTTCAAAGCCTCACTTACTTACTTACTCACTTACTTCAATGCCTTACTCTGACGCCACAATATCACGCCGGACTGCAATTCCTTTGATGCATTTTTCAGCACTAACATAGGACATAGAAAATCCTACGGTGTCTGCTTTACATCCTGCATTATGTTGATGGTTAGAACTGGGGTTGCCAGAACTCAGAGCTTGGACCTTCTTCTTCAGCCATCAGGTGTAAGGGGGAGGACTCTCAGAGTGAGAGCACTGTCTTGAAAGGTATATGCATGCATGCATGCATGTAGGTGTGTATTCCTCATTTGTTCAACTTGGACATTTTTTAAAAAAAAAATATGTGAATGCCATACTCTGTGCAAGTCAAGGTGATGTTTAATGCATCAGATTTGACTTCAACAAGAGCTGCCCCTTGTAATATCCCCAGGACTTACCTCCTTTGACGTTACAAAGTATGACCCCAAGGCCTCAGGCTTTGACCTTGAAATCTCACAGCCGGAGATAGTTCTTATTGGTTAGAACAGTGCATCTCTTTACTATCACATGGTATGAATATTAATTGAAAACCAGCAATTAAAAAAAAGTTGGTTATCTGTTTCAGAATGCACAGATCGTTCATGGCAAAAATCCAAACTCTCTTCAAGCAGGAGAGAAACACTCTATGGAGCATTTTGTGGTCATATGGACTGCAGAAATATTGCTGTGTCCCTCTTGCCCCTCCTTTCCCACCACCTTTTGTTTTTTTCATACTAATGAAAAGGAAAGGAAGACGTTGCAGAGGCAATAATGCTTTCTGCTATTGGTCATCCCAGTCATCCCACAGCTTAGCGCTTAAAGCTACCCAATCCAACTCCGCCGAGCAAATCCTTTTAGACTTCATCATGGGTTTGCTTAATCCTCAACAGCTGGGCCAGCTGTTCCTTCAACAATCTGTTGCTCTGTGTGCTTCACAGAATGAAGATACTACTGTACCTTTACAGGTGGGAAAAAATGTTAACCTTTTCCCTACCAGTCTCTCCTATTAATAGATGTGAGAGATGCTCATAATAACTGTTGCCATTTTTTTCCTTCCTAGCAATGCTCCCATGTCATTTGCTTACTTTCTGACACTTCACAGATAAAGACACATGTCAGCAGTGCGACGTGGCAGCCAAGAACGCCAACACGAAACTTGATTGCATCAATAGGAGTATGGTGTCTAGATTGAGGAAAGAAATAGTGCCACTCTATTTTGCTTCGGTTAGACCTCATCCGGAGTACCGTGTCCAGTTCTGGGCACCTCATTTCAAGAACGATATTGATAAACTGGAGCATATCCTGGGGAGGGTGAAGGGTCTGGAAGCCATGCCCTATGGAGGGCATCTTAGATTGCTGGGTATGTTTAGTCTGCAGAAGAGAAAGTTAAGAAAAGACATGACAGCCATGTTTAAATATTTGAAGGGATGTCATGTTGGGGAGGGAGCGGGCTTGTTTTCTGCTGCTCCAGAAACTAGGACAAGGAGCAACGGATTGAAACGGCAGGAAAAGAGATTCCACTTAAACCTCAGGAAGAATTTCCTGACAGTCAGAGTTGTCCAGCAGTGGAAGGTGCTGCCTCAGTAGAGTGTGGTGGAGCCTCTTTCTTTGGAGGTTTTTAAACAGAGGCTGGATGGCCATCCATTGGGGATGCTTTGATGTGTGTTCCTGCATAGCAGGGGGTTGGACGGGATGGCCCCTGGGGTCTCTTCCAACTCTATGATTCTATGATTCTGTGTGGTCAAGCAACATCAGAGTGCAGTCAAGATGGCAAAGGTTATTAATGAGGAAGAACAGAAAAGCTGGGAGAGGCTGCAGAAGTTTGCTTTTGCCTGAACGTACTGGGAAGGGCAGGATTCTCTCCCTTTCTCTTCCCCCTCCCATTGAGTTAAT
Organism: Iguana delicatissima; assembly: GCA_948472985.1. Lineage (NCBI taxonomy): Eukaryota > Metazoa > Chordata > Lepidosauria > Squamata > Iguanidae > Iguana > Iguana delicatissima. The sequence continues at coordinate 17,871 of CAOKZL010001743.1, read as the reverse complement.
GGAGTTCAAGCTAATTTTGCACTTTGAACTCTTTTGCAGCAATTGAAGGAAACTGAGGATAAAGGGTAAGTGGGAAGAGGAGAGAGAAACTAGGACATTTTCCAAGCTGTTGGAAAAGTGGGGTGACAGAGAATTAATTGGGCCTGTTCCTGCCAAATCAGAACAGTTGAAGGATATACATAAGCAGTAAACAGAAATTATCCTGGCTTCTCAGGCTTCTCCTCCTTTCCCTTTAAAACAAAGGTGGGATAAATGTCCATTTTACACCCACAGCTTCCCTCTCCAGTGTTTCTTTTTTAAATCCAAAATTTGTTTTGCCCTCCTCAAATGTTCCCAGATACCTCAGGCAGCCTGGGAGACCATTTCTGCATCTTTGTAACCGTTGGCTGTTTTATTCCCAGAGAGGCCCTTTTCCCAACAGGAGATGACCCAGAACTTGACTTCTGGACCACTTCCTGTTGGAAAAAAAGGGCCTCTCCTGGGAATAAAATGGTCCAGAGAAGGCAAAAAATGTGGTGAAATTGGAGGCATAAAATATTGGCGTACACGAAAAACTGTTCATTCCCCCCCCCCCCCGGGTGTGTCGTTAGGACCTGCATCCAGTGACCCACAACTTTTTAAGGGCTGGGGGTTTCAACATTGGCAGGCATGTTATTCATTTGGTTTATTTGCAGGAACTTGCAGGGGGAAGAGCGGATTACTTTCCACATCCATTATCCTTCAACCATCCTGAAATTTGAAGATGTTTATAAGCACAATGTTCTTAGAAATGCCCTCTATTTATTCAGTGCATATGACTCCCAAGTAAGTGTGCCTTGGATAGATGACAAGCAGCCATCATTACTGGCAGGGTTCAACAGCACTTTTCCGCACTAGCCTGTTATAGTGCGATGATTCCACTTTCAACATCCTCTGGAATCCTGGGGTTTGCAGTTTCGGGAGGGGCCAGCCGGCCGCTCCCGAAACTGCAAACCCCAGGATTCCAGAGAATGTTGAAAGTGGAATCATCGCACTATAACAGGCTAGTGTGGAAATGGCCTCTGTCTTATTATTTCTTAGTGCTTGATCATTCATTCCACTCTTTGAGGAGGCTCAATGACATTAGCCTCTTTCTGGCCCAAGTGTGCCAGATTATTTAGGGGATGAGCCAAGCCCTCTCCCAGCCTAGTCTGGAGGAAGTTGAGCTTCTTTTCCTCCCTGTAATGGGGTCCATGGGAGTGGGTTTCCAAGGCCCCCGAAGAACGGCCTGGCCCTCTAACTTGCAAGAGTTTATACCTTCCACTACTTCACAGATGAAAACCAGGACATGTATGACAAAGCAACATCAGAGTGTGGTCGAGATGGCAAAAGTTATCAAGGAGGAAGAACACGCAAGCCAGGAGGAACTGCAGTAGTTTGCTTTTGCCTGAGCCTACAGGGAAGGGAAGCTTCCTCTTTTCTTGACCGAGTTGAGTGCAAATTGCTTTTGCACTTTGCACTTAGTTTGCATCAGTGGAAGCAAGCCGAAGACAAAGATGCAAAGGAGGAAGAGAGAGAAACTGGGACATTTTAAAAGCAGCTGAAATAGTGGGATGACGGAAGATTAATCAAGACAGGCCCTGTGGAATTGGAACAGGTGATTGATAGGATAGGTACCCAACCCTGCTTTAAAACAAGACTGGTGAAAGCAGGGCCTCTTTGCACGTGGTTCTCCAACAGCTGTAGCCAACATAATCTTCGGTTAGGGACAATGGGAAATAAAGTCTCTTTCCACATGACATCATCAAACCACCTCAGCCACGCCTTGCTTCTGGTCTAGGAGCTATCCTACCGCAGGACGTCGTTGCTAACCAGCTGCTATCTCATCCTCAACTGTGCTTCATCAGTTCTTTTTCATTGAAGGGGAGAAACCGACTTTGACTTCCCTTTTGCGTGACAATGGTGTCAGCTGGGCTAGTGCAGTTCCTTCATGGTGGCTTCTTCTCACTGCCAATCTCATGGTGGCTTCTTCTCACTGCCAATCTCATGGTGGCTTCTTCTCACTGCCAATCTCGTGGTGGCTTCTTCTCACTGCCAATCTCATGGTGGCTTCTTCTCACTGCCAATTTCATGGTGGCTTCTTCTCACTGCCAAGTGGGTGGGCCCTGGGCGTTCCCAGCCTGTCCCTCCCTCATCAACTCCCAGGGCAATCTACCCGGCAGCCAGCTGGCTGCTTCTGTTGTGTTAGCGCTGAACGCAGAAGGAGAAGGGGACAAAGGAGTACACAATGTGGTAATTTCGATACCAACCACTGCCACGTGATCATTTTGCACCTTCCCTTCGAATTTTAATTTTTTAAAATCCCTTGATTACCATTAGCACGATTGTACAGTACAGCTGGCAGACAGGATACAGTTAGCCCAGTCCACCGTACTAACGTTAGTAGGGCTTCTGAGAAAAAAAGAAAAAAGAAAAGACCAATCAGGAGTCTTTGGGGACAGGGAGCGGGGAGGTGGGGATGGGGTGGCCAGGGATGCTGCGCTGCGGAAGACACACCGGTTTCAATGCCGGTGCTCATCTGTTGACACCGGAGGCCTGTAGAAAACAGGGTTTTAACACATTCCAACCCAGAAATGGTAATGCTGCAATGAACATGGAATTATCTGATATTGAGGTATACTGCGGAAAGGCCAACGTCCAGCAATACCCGCAGTGTCATGTGTTTTCCATCTCTCCTTTAAATAAGATTTGCCTAGCTAGAGGAACCAGAAGTCTAATGGTGTGGCTGCAGGGAAATGGAAGCAGAAAGTGTCTCTCTTCTGTTCTTGTCTGGGAGCTGACATACTGGTAGCTCATCAAAATGGAAGGACTCAGTCCCTGTGGGCCCTTGGGGAATGTAGATTCCCCACATCCTCTATAATATCTTTAATTTCCATTGGAGGGGGAAAACGAATCAATCCAATTTGATGTAAGGAATGGAGAGGATTCACCCATTGCTAATAAGGACTTGAGCACGACAGAATAAATGTGCCAGAGACTAAGACACAGGCTATATTTTTACTGATATAATGTGTCTTGCAGAAAGAAGGGCAACTGTGAAATGTCCAGGTACCTAGCCTTCGACTTGCATTTAACTGCTGCTGTTAACAGCCTGTGCAAGTGACAGAGAGATCTGTGAGCTCACATAATGCAAGCGAGCTGAGTGAAAATGGTAAGAAGCGTTTGTGAAATGTCACTTGGTTTGCAAATGGGATTCATGCGTTTGCATTTGTATTTGCAGGTACCAGCCCATGAATTTACACGCATCAGATTAAGGCAGGTTAGAGCTGAATCCATTGCACTTTACTCAAGTCTGACTTTATCTATTTCCAGGTAGAAGGTTGTACCTTCAGCTGCTGTGTCCAATGGCATGAAAGAAGAATTAAGCCCAAGATTCTTGTGCTTCAAGTAGGCTGGAATCCTTTCCTGTTAATTTTCAATCAGAAGGAGAAACTGAAACACTTGCATTACTTCAGATCTCCAAATATAAGAGCTCATCCTCTTTGAACACAGAGTGCTAATGTTCTGTGTTTAATAACCAGCTCCAAGCATTTGGAACTGCATGATCCTTTCATCATGCCTTTTCCAGAACTTGGGAAGTTTCTTTTTATAGAGCTACCACTCCCAGAGTCGCTCAGTCACTGGCCACATTGCTTAAGAGATTCTGGGAACTGCAGTCCGAAAAAGGAACTTTTCCAGGTTCTGGATGCTTTTTCTCCCCATATATATTGCAGATTTCCACTTGCATTTGCACATGCATTGAAAAAATATTACCTCAAAAAGAGATGGATTAATTTGCCTTTTCAAATTTTCTATAATATTTGTATTCTTTCCAAGTGCAAGTTTGTTCTGCCCCATTTCCACATCCGTGTGTCTCCCTCTCCCAGGCTGATATAGAAACTGGCCTGCATTTTTAGACGTGCAGACAATTTCCCCATCAAATCGAGAGATGTGCAAAAACTGAACTATGACCTGAACTCACACAATTGCATTTCAATTTATTATTAGTTCACTGTAAGTGAGACTGGAGAGAACCAAATGAGTTTTTTCCCCCATCCTTAGTCAGGCGTGGAACCTACCACTGCGTGGCATGAGCAAATGTGTCAGCTTTGCTTTCTGACTTATTTGAATTCTGCAAATTTTGGAAAATTCTGCTCTGAAATGGACTGAACTGAAATACTTCCGCCTCTATAGGAAAGTCAGTCCTTTTTAAATGCAAAATTTGCATTCAGATTGCTCAGGTCCCTTCGTGGGCTGTGTTCTTTATATTTGCTATTCTTTTCTAATGGCCTGTTTTTCCACTGCTTTTCATTTTATTGCTAGTTTGATTATATGTTTAACTTTTGCCCAATATAAATGATTTAACTGTATTTATTTATTTATTTATAAAATTTCTATGGCACCTTTTCTCACAGGATGGGCCTTCCAAAAAAGTTAAAAAACATTAAAAACATAAAACAATTAAAACATTAAAAGACCTATAAAATTAAAAAATTTAAGACAACTAATAAATAATTAAAAGGTCTCCAGCAAACTCATTAAATGCCTGTTTAAAAAGAAATGCCTTTGCCTGCCTACAAAAGAAAAGCAGGGAGCAGGGCAGCCTAGCCTCCCATGGGAGAGTGTTCTACAGGGTGGGAGCAGCCACTGAGAAGGGTCTTTCCCGTGTCCTTACTAGGTGACCCTGGGATGGTGGGAGGACTAAGAGAAAACCTTACCCTGAGGAATTAAGGGCTCCAGCAGGTTCCTAAAAGGAGATACAGTTTTTCAAATAGTCTGGACCTAAGCCGTATCTGCTTTGACTTTTGTAACCTACTTCAAATCACAAATTGGGTGAAAGGTAGTTAATAAATAAAGAAATAAATTTCATGGTATTCTAGGTCACTAATTTAGCTAAGCAACTACCTCAGTTATGTAGCTAAGTAGTGACTCCTGGTCTGACTCCTCCAACCTTGACTTTCTGGGCAGCAGCTGCAGTGAACAACAGAGATCTATTCTCCTGTCAATTGTGATGGAGCAGGCTGATGTTCTCACCTGTTCTTCTGGAGGTCTCCAGTGCAGTAGCTGAAAGCAGGATCACTGTCACAATTCCTCCTTGAAATGTGATCCTTGAAAGAAGAGGGTGGGAATGTTAATCTACTGCATCCTGACTGATAGAAGAACAGATCGCTACCATTTGCAGCAACAGCTGCTGCTTGGTAAATCAAGACTGGGGGGGGCTTTTATGATCTCTAAGTATTCCTTAGGCTATTAAATATGTAGGGATCATGATGCATGAGTTATGGATATGTAACTCTGGGTTACAGATTCATAACTGCAGCCATGAATTTCAGGCAAAAAATATCATTGCTGAAATGATCTGGATGGTTGAGTCACCACCGCACAAAAACTATGGCTTGTGTCAAAACTTTTCAGCTGAACGCTGAAGAGCAAATCATTCCAATAAACAGAGCCCAAATGCTGGACCAAGCCTGCGTCAATGACAAGCTTGTCTAGTTCATGGCAGAGCTTGAGGGAGTCATTTTTTGGAACTGCAACTCAAGTGACCATGCTGCCTGGGGAATTATGGGGGTTGTAGTCCAAAAAAGGAACTTTACCAAACTCTGGTTCTCACTACATATTCTTGCCCATCCTGACCTTGAGGGAATCTTTCTGCTTGTCTCCCAACTCATTCCCTGTTTAGCCATTTTGCTGAAAGCTGTCAAATGCTCTCACAATTAGTGCCAATCATTGCGTTGGTTGCTGTGATGTCAACACCTGTCCTCGGGCAACTGGATCACTGCAGGCTGTTCCAAGTGCAAAAGAAATACATATTCATGATGGAGCACATGTGCCCACTGGAAACATGAAAGGAAACCAAGCTTTTTTTTTTCCAAAGTGAAATTTATTATGTCTTTGCTGAAGGGGTTATCACCATTCGCATCCCTTTTTAGTAAATCGATGAGATAACGTAAGCAGATCACTTTGAGCACTCTGAAGTTCTATCAAATGTTTCTGATCACATCTGGATGATTATGTCCAGTTGCGGTACCAGACTTTAGGAAGGAACTAAACAGATTTGAGATGATCCAGATGAGCTGTACAACTTGGCATGGGATCTCAAGAACCAAGGCCTATGAGAAATGGCTGAAAAGCCTTGCTGTGTTTAGCCTAGAGAAGCAGAAGGTGAAGGAGGGAATATTGGAAATGCTGAGGTATAGAAGATGGTTGTTTCTGGAGGCAGGATTAGAATGAACAGGTAGAAAATGGGAAGCAGATCTAAAGTGAGCTTGAAGAGGAGCAATCTAATGGTACAAGTTGTCCCACAGTGGCTCTGGGAGCAATCCTGGCCATCTCGATGGCCATCTCTTAGGGTTGTTATAGTGGCAAGATTCCTGCACTGAGCCGTGTATGAGGTGAGATGATTTCCAAGACCAATTTCAGCTCTAAAAATCTGCAATTATGGTTTTTGATGATGATAATGATGACGACAACAGTGATGATGGAAGATCTATATCCTATTTGGAAGAGAAGAAGTTAGCTGTGAGTTTTGGCAGTGCAAACCTAACCACACTAGGGCCATTTCTGCACCATACTCTTATAGTGCGATTATTCTACTTTCAACATCCTATGGAATCCTGGAGTTTGCAGTTTCGGGAGGGGCCGCGTGGCCCCTCCCGAAACTGCAACCCCAGGATTCCATAGGATGTTGAAAGTGGAATAATCACGCTATAAGAGCATAGTGCGGAAATGGCCGTTAACAGTGCTTGCATTTTGGTTGTTTGTAGTTTGGGAGTTTTACACAGAATTGACAAACTGCATATGTATCCTCTTGTTTTCTAGTTCAACAGGATGATCCTCATTCAGGCCAATGTATTTGTTAGAAGTAAAATCTTGCATCATGCAAGAGATCTTGGTGGCAGAGTTGCTTGGAAGCTCCTTTAGGATAGCCATATGTCCTACTTCAATAAGCAGTGAGAAGTCAGACTGACCTGTATTTAAAGGAAACTTCTGTTTGAGCAATTGTATCATCCAAGAAGGGCCTAAATGCCCTGAAGGCACCAGGTCCTGTCTGTTCTTGGAAGCTAAGCAGGATCATCCCTGGTTAGTACTTGGGAGACTGCCAACAAATACCAGGTGATGAAGGCATGGGGTCTTTTATTTTATTATTTACAAACAGCTACCCCTTACAAGCATTTGACTCCTTAACTTCTGGACAGTTTAAAATGAAGATTGCAGGTTTGGTGGGTGTGTGCCTATGTTTAGATTAAAATGTACAGTGACCATGATTCAAATGTATAATATCAATGCGTCTCATCATTAAGTGCATATATGCACATGGATCAAAATTTTAGATCACAAACTGCCCTATTAAAGCACTGAGAAGTGATTTAATAATGCAAAAGAAGATGATAAAGGTAACTAAACTATCCAGAGTCAATTCCTTACAGCATTGTTACTTTCTTATAGCTTGCCATGATGACTAACATTCCTTCTTTAAGTATGTTGCTAGTGCAGAAAATTTTAGGAATAAAGTTATTTCTAAAGCAAGCAGGAATGCATATTGTTTAATTTGGTGGGTCTGAATCACTTATGGATTTTGAGTGTAGTTGTGTCGCTTCATTAGACTTTCCAATAAACCGTTCTAATGTCCCTAAAAAAAGAAAAAGAAATTAATGAGGTTGTCATAAGTCAAAAGGTGACTAGAAGGCACATATACACCAGTACATCTTAAGATCTCAGGCAGTCTAGTGACAAAAAGCAATTAAAAAGAAACGAAAACAGTAAAGAGTGATTGGGAACACACACCCTATCTAAAATCGAGAGGAAAGGAGAAAGAAGGAAAGAATGATTTCAATGTGTAGAAGAAGTAGAAAAGAATTGGACAAGAGAGAAAGAAGGAAGAGAGGGAGATGAAGAAGGGAAGATTTGGGAAAGGGCAGGAGAAGTAAGAGAACAAAAACAAAAAAACGAATGGAAGAAAAACTCAGTTTTATGCTAAGGTTTACAAACATTGTCTCGTCCTACTGTTTCTTGGGTTTTGGTGGCGTTAGTGTGGCACTCCTGGTACTTGCGAGGGAGAAACTAAAGTTTGTCAGGCCATTCTTAGGACCTTGAGCAAATGCTTCTGACTGCAAGCCAAGACACAGAGCTGGAAACGATGCCTGCCAAGAGGATGAATTCATTGTGGCACAGGGATCCAGCACAGCCAAGCAATTGTCTCATTGCTCCATCTTGCTGCCAGATTAGAGAGGCATCCTGTTTCACCCTCATCCCATAATGGACTGGGGGTGGAAAGAATCCCATCTGCCTGCCATCTCTGCTGCATAGACAACTATAAGTTGAATGCTTACAATGCAATCCTGTGGATGTCTTCTCAGGAAAGAACTGAAGATTTAGATCTGTCGCCCATTGGTAATTTCTCTTATATTAGACCTATAGGAAAAATTTTTGAATGGTGGGCAAACATGTAGATTACTCACATTGTGAGAGGGCTAGTGTAATGGTTTGAGTATTGGACCAGGATTCTGAGAGGACAGGCTCTGAATCCCTGTTCAGCCATGGAAACCCACTGGATGGCCTTGGGCAGGTCATACTTTCTCAGCCTCAGAGGAAAGCTAAAGCAAACCTAGTCTGAGCAAATCTTGCCAAGAAAACTCCATGATAGGTTCACCTTAGGGTTACCATGAGTCAGAAATGACTTGGAAGCACAGAGCAACACAACTTAATTCGTCCACCTTAGTTGGGAGTAAAACTAAGATCTGGGCTTTAATATACTGAAGAGGAAAATTGTTTAGTTTTGCGTTCTAGAATGGAGGCATAGTGAATTGAAGACAGCAGTTTATCTACAGTGGTCCCACCACATTTGTTAGGGTTCAGGGTGTGGAACCCTTGCAAAAGTGAAAAAAATGCAAATAACTCCCCCCGCGATTCCCCTCTCATTTCCCTCCAGAGCCCCCCCCATTTCCTTGCCTCTGGCCCCAGCAGTCCCAGAGAGAAGAAAAAAGACAAGGTAAAGTGCTTACAGGTACTTCCCTTCAGACAGAGAAGAGCAAAGTTTTGGTGTTCTAGTTACTTCTGGTCACCATCTTGAGAAAGGAGGGCTAGGAGCAAAGAGAGCACCCGACCAATCGGCAGCCATCGCACAGCAGACTGTGCAGCCACAAGGCAGAGAAGACACATCTCCAACAGTGGAAGGAAAGAAAAAAAAAATCAATTTTAAACACAAGCCTGGCAAGCCTGGGGTGAGGAACACAGGGAATGGGTGGTAGAGAATGGAGGAAGGAAGGCAAGGACAAGTCTTGCGAATAATGAAATTCACAAAGGTCAAACCTGTGAATGTGGAGAGAGGACTATAATGACACAAAGCCGGTCAGGATGTCAGTTGTCAGGAATCTCTCCCTGCTGAGCTGCAGCCAGCAGGGGAGGAGAGAGGTCAGGAATACTTGGAGAGTCTGAATATACCAAAACACCAGGAAAACACAAGTTGAGCCAGGTCAAGGTCCAGTCCTAAGGTTCAGGAGGCAGAGATCCACCTGGAGGGGTTCAGGGAGCAGGAGACACAAAGGTCATGAGGGCTTGCTAATAATTTGCTGCAAGCAAGGAGCAACCACGCCGGCAGACTTAAATAGCCCCTGTGAGCAAGTGCTGCTTGTTATTGTTTCCTCAGCCTAGTCCATGCAGCCTCTCTCTGAGCAGCCCGTTTCAGCCTTCTGTGCGATTGAGAGCTGATGGGCACAGCTGGCTGCAGCTCCTCTGCATCACTGCTGGTTCCCTCTCCGTCAAGAGCTGGCTGGGGCAACTCGGTTTCTCTTCGGCCTTCCAGTGCAGGGGATGTTTGCAGGTTGACTTGCTCACTCCCTGGCTCGGCCCCCTGCACAATCAGTTGCTCCTCAATCACCGCAGCATCATCTATCACATCAGTACTCAATATGAGCAATTTGATATCAAAGCAAGCAGACATTTTAGGATTAGAAGTTTTAGAAAACCTACCTAACAACAGCATACAACAACATATGGCAAATCATGGGGGATACTAGTGATATATTATCTAAACTTGAAACAGCAGTTGTTAAACTATATGGAAAATCACCAGTCAAGCAGCAGTAAAAACTATAAATGTTGAACTTTTTCCATACATTTCAGGCTGTTATTGTTATTAGTAGAAAGGGCTAGTTAGTCGATGGTAGGGGTCAGAATTTTGTGGCAACTCTTAACTTCGTTTTCCTTGAGATACGTTGCTGTTGTTCTTATTGTTGTTGTGGTGTGCCTTCAAGTCATTTCTGACTTATGCTGCCCCTAAAGTGAACCTATCACAGGGTTTTCTAGCAGTTTAATAACCCTACAGCTTATCATTTTTAATCTGATTCAAAATAGAATAATAGAATATTACAGTCAGAAGGGATCACAAGAGCATTGAGTCCTACCCCCTTCTGCCGTGCAGGAATACACATCTAAAACTCTCCTGAAAAAATGCCCATCCAACCTCTGTTCAAAGACCTCCAAAGACCTTCCATCCTCTGAGGCAGTCTATCCCACTGTTAGACATCTCTATAGTCACGAAGTTGTTCCTAATGTTTAGGGGGAATCTTTTTTCTTGTAATTTGAATCCATTGGTTTGTGTTCTAGTCTCTGGAGCAGCAGAGAATATGATGGCTCCATCTTGTACATGATATCCCTTCGGATATTTAAAATGGTGCTACTAGGGCGTACACCCCCCCACTCTTTGATATGGTTTAATTGGCAAAATATTTACTTGACATGAAATATAAATTATATCCTGCTATGACTGGGAGCTTGCTGGCAAAGAGGAAGTACCTGCACATGTGCATTGCAAAACTAAATCAGATCAGGACCTCAGGGCATGGCTAGGTCATAGTCAGGCAAACTCTGGAGATAATGGACTGGCAGATGTCCCTCAATGACTCAACCTATAGAAACAACACACCCGAAACTGCTTCCACGGAAAAACTGACTGTCTTTGACCTTCTCCCTTTGTCCATTGAAACTTTACTTTTGTCCCCTCCCCTGTTCCACTATTAAGGAGCTATCATGATTCCCATCAGTTCCTTTGTCACCTAATGCTAAGGCCATTAGCACATTCCAGACCCTATTGTCTACTCTGCCATTAACACCCTCCCATGCAGGGCCAAAAGAGTATTTAAACCCTGGCTCAGAGCCAGAAAACTTGTAGTACTTCTGCAAGTACCCCTGTGAGCAAGTGCTGCTTTTTATTGTTTCCTCAACCTAGTCCATGCAACCTCCCTCTGAGCAGCCTGCCACTCTGCATTTCCGATTCCCGATTGTACTACCCTAGGATTCCTAATCTATGCCACATTGCTTTGTTTCTTTTCTCTTGGATCAGTAAATATTATCCACTTTGCCCTAGACTTTGCTATCCAAACCTTTGCTCCCTTTTCTTTCAGCTAGCGTTGTGTGATTGTGAGACTGATGGGATCTTGTATGTGTGCAATTGTTAATCCTCCCAATAAAACAAATAAGCTTACTTTTGAATCTCCAGCTTGTTTTTCCCTTCACTAAGTACTGGTATACACGAATGTAAAAGATCCTGTAAGCTTACCCTCCTCTTGCAAGCCTCTTCGTTGAGCTAATACTCCCATTAGGACTCCTGAGTCACCCAGATTTTGGAATAACACGTCATGTCTTTTCTTCTTCAAGCAAAACAATACATTTCTTCAGCATGGCTGTACCTTGTTTTTGGATTTATAGCCATCTTTCCATTCACTACCTGGGTGCAGATAACAAATTCACCTCAACAATGAGTGTTCCTCTGTGTTATTATGCCACACACTCAGTCCTCTGCATCCGCCAGTGTGGGACCACCATCCTGATTCCACACCCCAACATGTATAAAACAATCAGGTTCTTTCATGCCATTCAATCTTTCACAGCTTGGCAGGGAAAACTCAGTAGGTCGCTGATGATGAGTTCAACGTGTGTGCATTTTAATAGTCCACTAATTCCTCAGAACTGCTGCTGCTTCCCTCCCACATGCTGTCTCTGGCATCTTGAACGAATTACATCATATCCCTCAAGGTTTGCTTCCTTCTCGACTGCTGGGACCCTCCGCTCCTTTTTTCTTCTATTTCGATGACGTTCATTATAATCGCCACTATTGTCTGATCCCCGGCTCTGCCCTTGAGACTCCTGCTGGTGTACTTCCTCCAAATGAGATCAGCTGTCCGTGCCTCTTCTTGCAAAAGTTGTCTCCCAAAATTTCTAAAGGTCCACACGTATTTGTGAGAGCATTACGTTCACATTCCCTCTTACCTCCAAAATATTAATGCTTTCCCACATAACCCTTCTCTTTAAAACCATTACTGGCTTTACCTCAAGATGCTTTATGGCATATGTTTCACATGCTTGCTGATCACCGCTCGAGGGATTAAGCCTGATTAAGATTTTAATAGTGTCTGTTACTCAGGGGATCTAGGCCCTTCTGCTAGTGAATCACAATATGAGGAGCAGGTGCTAGAACATGGCTGAGATCAGCGCTTTAATCCCACCATCTCTCTTTGAGGCACCTTGCTCTGTGGCTAGAGAGGCCTCTTCAGAAAGGCAATGGCGAAGAGGGTGTGAGCGAAGGGCAGAAGCTCCGTTTTAAAGCCCCTGCTTTTATGGCACAGCCAGAATCCCGGTGGTGAATTTTGCTGGTATAATCTGAAGATAGGCCACTTCCTGGAGGAGTAAAAGGAGGCATTCACTACCTTTTTCTGTACCCCATCTCCTTTGAGAACGGCAGCTTACTGCTGAAAGAGTATGCTCCAGCAGCCATTAGGTGGTTTGGAAAAGGTCTGGGGGCATCTGAGGAGTGGCTGGATGTACTTATGCAGCCAGGTGATAAGAGAAGATGCTATTTCCCTGGATCTCCACTAAGTACTTGAGTTTGCTGGCTACGTGTAGCATCTTGGCCTAGGACTTTGGAATAGGAGTCAAGAGCTCTACTCAGCAGCAAGAAAAGAAGTTCCAAAGCTATAGAAAGGCTAGCTTATTGTGTGGCTATATGTGTCCTATTTTACAGGGGACTCTTCTCTCTCTGAAGGGCTGTGCTGTCTGATCCTAGTCTTGCTTAAAGGCAGACCATAGTTCTTGAAGTTGTCCATCGACAGTTAGCAGTTAGATGGCAATGAGGGTAGATGCACAGCTCACCAGCAATTGCCCACTATGGGGATAAGAATGACATTTCTCTTTAAGTACTTGTGATTATTTTTAATTCTACATATATTAGAATATCAATGCCCTCTTTTGGGATGATGCATAAATCACTACTCTCGGGGTTTACCACATTTTGAAGGAAGTGGAGAAACATCTGAGACTGATGGGACCGCTGGATGGGCCTAAGACAATTAGGTACAGAGTATAAAATCATCTCACAGCACTACTGTTCCTTGGTTGCAGAACTTATCAAGGCTGAACCTAGCCCCTCTGCTCCTCCTCAGGGTGAGAGAGAAGAATCTCAGGATGAAAGCATTGCTTTCAAATATGGGTGCGTGAGTGTGTGTTTATCCCTTGTTAGAGCTTTTACCAAAAATTGAATGAAATACTCTGCACAGCTATGATTGACACTTAATGCATCATGCTTAGTGCTTCATGGCATTACCATGGCTCATCTCCTATGACATCATCAGGAATGATCCCAAGGTCCCAGGTTTGGGCCTTGAAACCACAGGAGTTGAGATGGTACATACTTGCCATACTGATTGGCAGCTTTGTAACACTTGGTACTCAGGACTGCCCTGAGCTTAAAGGGAGATCATTTAGGCCTGATCCCAACTTTGTTCATTTTAGGTGACCCCATTCTGAATGAATCCCTGGGAAGTTTAGCCATAACTAAGTGCTGGAGTCATGACAGGTCAGCAGGAACCAATGGGGCCCCCTAGAAGGATATTAATGGAGGCATGATGAGGCCTGAAGAACAAAAGTATCTTATTCTTGTGCCAGTTGATAAATTGACATGGATTCTCAGCACACAAACCAAGAAGGGTCTGGTTTAAAAGATGACAGCTCATGGCTTCGATGTTCTTCACCTCTCTCCACTAGTTCCCCCCTTGTCTGCTTGGTCTTCACATGGTGGCACTATTTCTGCCACTTGTCTTAGCTCTTTAAAGCCCAGATATACGACAGAGAAATCTATCTGGGCAGCAAACCCCACTGAGACAATGCCGTTGTTCACCCAGCTCTATCCTGAAATGTAAAGATACATCAACATCTGCCTTGATATCCAACCATCTTAGCTTGCAATTTTTTTTTTACTATTGGTTTTTTAGTTGTTGTTGTTGCACGTTTTCAAGTCATTTCCATCTTACAGCAACCTTTTGGCAAATCCTTCATGAGGTTTTCTTGGCAAGAGTTCTTCAAGGGGGACTTGCCCTTGCATTCCTCTCAGGGGAGAAGGGCCAAGGTCACATAGTTGGACTCCATAGAGGAGTGGGGAGCTACCCAAGGTGCTAAACCCTATCTTCCAAATAGTTTCAGCACCTTGGATAGTTCTTTTAAAGCTCAAACTAGGACCTGGAGCAGATTTGCCACCCTACTGACCTGAGAGCCACCAACTGCCACTAAATTTAAATGTATATTCTGGGAGAGGATGGAGCCCCAATGCCTGCCAATGTATTTTCTGTAGCTCCACAGTGAAACATTTCTGCCATGTCGGCCAAGTGCGTACGCTTGGACTGCAGCCTACCAATTTTACAGCTATTTTAAGAGCAAATTGGCATTTTTTCCGGTGTATATATAGTCCAATGTTTTCTGAGTAGCTTACATGATGGGTGTCATTTTATGAAGCTGGCTTTTCTCATTCTTGGCTACTCATCTTAAGGCAGTGGGCTGCTTTGTGCACTCTTTAATGTATCCATTTATATTCTGAACAAAGATCCTAGACTTATCCCATCATCAGAAATTCTTCAGCACTTGATACCTTTTTTTCCTCCACTGCTTCCATCAGGTAAGATTATTTTTTCAGTGGGACAAGAGGAGGTTTTCTTATTTCTTTCCCCACCCCCCACCAAATCTTTCCTTCTTTTTGCTATGTATGCTTGGAAATAACAAATTCAGTCTATAAAAGAAGGTGGGGTGGGGAAACATGGGACAATGACTGGATGCTGTGGTTTTAAAACAGTGCCCTTAGGAACTCTGGATATCATGAAGCTGGGTCTTCATTAGGGAGACCTCTCTTGGGTTTAGCCACTAATTAAATTCCTATTAATGGGAGGCAAAGGGGACTAACAAGGTTGAGGAAACGAGTATAAAGCAAGGAGACATTTTTGAGACACTATCTAGACTCTCATGGATCCTATGGTAAACCTTGCTAATAAAAGAAGGAGAAACTGGAGAGCATCCAATGGAAATCACAGAAGAATCTGGCAGCAATCTCAAGATGCTGAAAAGATGCTTGTTTTCTTAACAAAACAACATCTTCCCATACTTGTGAAATCTTTCAGAGTTTGGTCCCTTTCCTTACAAGTTATATTGTTGGTGTTGTTGTCTGCCTTCAAGTCATTTCTGACTTATGACAACCCTAAGGTGAACCTATCATGGGGTTTTCTGAAGCTGAGAGTGTGTGAAATCCCCAAGGTCACCTAGTGGGTTTCCATGGCCGAGTGGGGAATTGAACCCTGTCGTCCAGTGCTCAAACCACTACACCATGAAGGCTGTCACAAGAGGTAGATGGATGGATGGATGGATAGATAGATAGATAGATAGATAGATATCTCATTCAGCTTCTGCACTCATGTTTTCACTTGTTCAGTAAATGTTTGAGAGTTCCTGGTCCAGAAATGTCTGGGCTTTGATTCTGTATAGTTATGTATGACTCAATCAAGACTCAGCCAAGAAACTCATTGTTCTGAATTTGCAAGACTTAGAATCATAGAATCATAGAGCTGGAAGAGACCCCAGGGGCCATCAAGTCTGACCCCCTGCTATGCAGGAATACCCATCAAAGCACTCCCAACAGATAACCATCCAGCCTCTGTTTAAAAACCTCCAAAGAAGGAAACTCAACCACACTCCAAGGCAGCATATTCCACTGTCGGACAGCACTGGCAGTCAGGAAGTTCTTCCTGAGGTTCAGGTGGAATCTCCTTTCCTGCAGCTTGAATCCATTGCTCCTTGCCCTAGTCTCTGGAGCAATAGAAACAAGCCTGCTCCCTCCTCAACATGACATCCCTTCAAATATTTAAACACGGCTATCATGTCCCCTCTTAACCTTCTCTTCTGCAGACTAAACATACCCAGCTCCCTAAACCGTTCTTCCTAGGGCATGGCTTCCAGACTTGAGCAGGGGTGTTGACAACAGGGCGACTGAGAGATCTCTCATTCATAGGATTGCCATGAGTCAAAGCTGACTTGATGACAGTTAACAACAGCAAAATTATGTACAGACACAGGCAGTATGAGAGCATAATTATATTTTATGCAATGTGAGATCATGTCTTTATATGTTGTCCAGTTATTATTTTACCTACTTCCTGAAAAAAAGCCTTAAGAGTATAAAAAGGCAGATATGCAACAGTTTTTTAAAATAACAGAACAATAACCTTCTGAATCTTTTGAGATGTCTCTCCAGTTTTTGCTGTGTAACTTTACTATTAGTCAGAGTGACCCAAGTGCCTTAGGTAGCTAATACTGGATGTCCTGAAAAAGCAGGGTGCTGAACAAATTACCAAATGCAAGCAAATTATTGCCTTTTTAACAACAACATCTTATGCTGCTGCTGCCACCTCTTCCTCCTCCTCCTCTTCTTCCTCCTCCTCCTCCTCTTCTCCTTCTCCTTCTCCTTCTCCTTCTCCTTCTCCTTCTCCTTCTCCTTCTCCTTCTCCTTCTCCTTCTCCCTCTTCTTTTCTACCAGGGTGCACTTGTGGGATTTCTGCTTCACATGACAAAGCAAGTTGGCTGGCTTATGGGTGTTATGCACCTTGACTTTTGTGGCCAGGTGGGGCCATTTTCTACACTTCTGCAACATCTTTGGCTGACCATTTGGCCAGAAAGGGCCACAATTTTTCTTCCCCAATATGCCAACATCTTCATGGCTGACCTGGAACAGGGCTTCCTTAACTCCAGCATCCAGAAACCTCCCCTCTACCTGAGGTCTATCAATTATATCTTTATCACTGAAATCATGGAGAGGAATCACTCAAGAGGTTCCACCTGAATACCTTCCGTTTCTTCACCATCAGTCTTAGCCTGGGACTGTCTACACAAGAAATTAACTTTCTGGACACAATTCATATGTTCATGTACTTATTTGGCTCCCTCCCCATCACCTAATTATGTTTGGGACTATTGTTGGAAGTGAACGTGTTATCCAATCATCATATCCACATGGTTTGCATTTCTATCGCTATCACACATTCCTATTACTATTCAACCCGCCCCCCCGGCCCGTGACTGATATAAAAATTTGTTCATGGGTGCCTCACTCCATTCATCTGATGAAATAGACTGAATCTATGAAAATGTATGCCACAAACTTCTTTCTTTCAATTAGCTTCAAAGGTGCCACAAGATTCCTTTGCATCTGCTATGCTTTCATACTTGGATAGCCCCTACTTCCTGGTCTGAATATTCCTCCTAACCCTCTCCTTCCTGGGTTTTCCTTTCTAGATCCCCAAGTATTTTTGGACTGTCCTTGCATGAGTGCAAAGGAAGCTTCAGAATAGTTCCAGATTCTTCTTATGGTTTCTCCTTGCCAGGCACCTCTAAATCTGAATAGCCTCTGACAGTTCATAAGCCACACGTTAAGGCAGGGAGATATTTCTTCAACATTATAATTTGTTGCAACTTGTAAATTGGCTAGGAATGTTCTTTTTCCTCTCAGATGGGTTTGCCTGAAGACCAGATGTGAAATCTGGCATGGTGGGTGACTCCTGGATG